>BQNB010093090.1:0-11404 GCA_026074375.1 Tanacetum coccineum | reverse complement strand
TCTTTCTTTGGACCCTACTTTCTTAGGCTTTATAACCTTTGGCTTTTGTTTCTTTTGATTTTTAGTGTTTGAAACATTTGCCTTTTGTTTCTTGCCACGAGAATTCATGTCGTTCACATAATTAAGCATACAACTGAGTCTGAAGATAAGCAGCATCCCTTCTCCTTGGTCTGACTGTACAGTTCCTAGCAAGATGACCCAATCCTCTGCAGTTGTAACACCTTATCTGATTACCATTATTCCCAGTCGCATTACCCTCAGCCCGTGCTGCTACAACATTTCCATTCCCATTTGGATTCTGATTAGTAATTCCTGGAACAACAATTTGCCCATTCTGATTACCAACATTCTGAACACCCTGATTCTGAACTGCATCTTGAACAACCTGATTCCCGACATTCTGTACTGCATTATACCCATTTTGATACCCAACATTCTGCCCAGCATACTGTCTAAACTGATTCCCACCATTGGCTCCAACCATCCGCATCTGTCTGTCTTGACCCATATTCATACCCGGTTGAGCAATCTGCCGATTACGAGGGTTTGATGAAATTCTCTGGTTGTTGTTGGTTGGTGTTGAGTAGTTTAGTTTGAATGCCTTAGCCATTAGAACGAGTGCCATGTTCATTGTGCGGTATGTGTCTGTAATGTCTTCGGTATTGGTATTGGTTTGTTTGCATTGAAGATTCTGGTTGAATGAAGGTTGTGGGTTATAGTTGTTGTTGATGGTCGTTGGTAGTCTGCATGTAGTTTACTTGAGTGATCGGTTGATCTTGTGAAACACTGATAGTTGAAAAGGATGTTGGAATGCCATGAGTGCTAGCGGATCAGTGTATTTTTGCAAAGTCGTTCACTCTTTGATCCATCGACCTCCTTTAGATTGTACTCAAGAAATCAAACAACTGAGTGTAAACATCGAATGCAAGTCCTTCCGTTTGATGACACTAGTAACATGCCGACATCCATTCTGTTGTAAGTTGTTTAGGAACTTTCGATTACTAGCAATCTTTTCAGGATAGTTTAGTTTCTCTTAAAATCATTCATCAATTTTGAGAAACGGTGATAGTAAGACTCATCAATTCCCCATCAGCTGAAGTAACACCTTTCCCATTCATTAAACAACTTACCATTCCTATTTCTTGAATTCCAATATCAGACCTTGCATCATTTGTTCATCACGTAACCTAGAATTCCTTAGCAGTTTTTCACAACTATCAACAGAGCATAAGATGTCTTACAGAATAAGACCGGCATAAATGGGTCTGAATAGCTTGATCATTCTGCTTCATCTGTTTAATATCTGCAAACAGTGAGTTCATCATACAGTTTGATCAGAAACATTTACAGGAACAGGTACTGTCTGAATGTAACACCTGGTTCAGGAATCATTCAGTCTGACATAAGGACCATGTCATAATGGAGTTGATAGAAATAATTTTCCATTTGGTCTACTCTTAGCATACCGAAGAAGACAGTGAATGACCATGGGAACATAGTTCTCCTCTGTTAAGCATAGAGGGCGGTTTTTCAGAACCGGCTGCATATATGTCTTTTTTAGTCGACATGCAAAAAATGATTGAAATGAATAAACCAAGGAATACTTAGTGGTAAAGTGATTGTTAGTTTGAGGTGGAAAACTATTTCACGGGATTTTACAAATCTTGACTAAACCGAGAAAAATACAAGAGTATTTCGCGGGATTTTACTAAATCAAGAAAAACCGTAAAACAAAAAAATTGACTAGTTCGGTCCTCGGCTTGTTCGGTCCTACGCTAGTTTGATCGATGGCTAGTTCGGTCCTTGGCTTGTTCGGTCCTTGGCTAGTTCGATCGAAGGCTAGTTCGATTGGTGAGTTCGGTTCTAAATGAGCGCTAGTTCGATCCCTCTAGTTCGAGTCAAAAGTTTCACTCGTTCGATTGTCCTTGTTCGATTGTACTTGTTCGATCCAACAGTTTCACTCGTTCGAACCAAACACAACACTCGTTCGAACCAAGCAAAAACACTCGTTCGATCCAAACAAAGAATTACTCGTTCGAACCACTCTTGTTCGATCCTCCTAGTTCGATCCTTGAAGGAGTATGCTCGTTCGATCCAAACAAAAAATCCCTCGTTCGGTCCAAACTACAAATCCCTCGTTCGGTCCTTGAAGGATACTCCTCGTTCGATTGAAGCAGAAATACACTCGAACGAACTCAAAAATTTTTTTTTGGCTCGTTCGGTTGCGACACCCAGAACTCGTTCGATTCAAACAAGAAGTTGCTCGATTCTTTGCTTCTTTCCGACCTTGCGTTTTGCACAAACAACCACAACGAACTACAAGCACTAAACCACAAGCACTAAACCACAAGGTTCTTGTACAAAAAAAATTATAATGAAAGATATAATGAAAAAAAATTCGAATAGAACAAAACAAAACACAAACCTTCATAACCGAAACAAAAAATCTCTATAAGTTACCAACACATAAATCAATAGACCCAACCTGGCTCTTGATAAACCCTTGTTAGGATTCATTATCATCACCACAAACACAAATAAGAAAAAAAGATTTTTAAAGAGAAAGTGAAAAAAAACAAAGAAAAATGGTTACTTGTTCCACAAAAGAAAAATAAGAAGCAACACCCTCTCCACACTTGGAGAGGGCTTTAAATAGTTCCAAGAGTGGACTATTCTAGTGGGCTTTGAGTTGGGCCGATTCATGATACAAATGGGCTTGAGCCCGACAACTAGGCCCAACTAGCTTAACTAAATTCCCGTAAACTACAATTTTACATACACGGCTCTGGGAATATTTTCTGAGCATCACTTAAAAAATACACTCAAACACGAAACCATACAAAATAGACACTTAGCCATTTCTAAAGGTATAAACTAACCTGCTCAAATCACGGTTGTCACATACATATTTAGCCTCTGTTGTGGAATTAGTAACCACAGTCTGCTTCTTGCACTACTGTGAAATCAATCTACACCCAAGAAATTAACAACCTCATGTTGTAGACTTCCTATCCAAACTTGCTCCAACATAATCACTATCAGTGTATGCTACCAAATCAAAAGGTGAATCTTTTGGATACCAAAGGCCTAGTTTAGGTTGACCTTTTAAGTATCTAAAAATTCTTTTCTCAGTATGAAGATGTAAGACTTTTAGGTTGACTTGGTATCTTGTGCAGGCATATACTGTAAACATAATATCAGGTCTTGAAGAAGTAAGATACATCAATGAACCAATCATTGATCTATATAAATGAATATCCACTTCTTTACCATTTTCATCCTTGAGCAAAGGCTTTTGAGTTTCCATAGGTGTGCTTGCTGTCTTGACATTAGTAAAACAAAATTTCTTCAAAATCTCAGTCACATATTTGTCTTGCCTGATAAAAATCCTATCTTCCTTCTATTTTACTTGCAGTCCTAAGAAGAATGTGAGTTCTCCTAAAGAACTCATTTGAAACTTCTTATGCATCATCTTCTTAAACTCTATGCATAATGACTTCTTTGTAGAGCCAAAAATGATATCATCTACATACACTTGAACTAACATAATATCACCTTTGTCCCTTCTGATAAACAAAGTCTTGTCTATTTTTCCTCTCTAAAACCCATTGTCCATCAAATAAGTTGACAAGGTTTCATACCAAGCTTTGGGAGCTTGATGCAGTCCATAAAGTGCCTTTTCTACTTTATATACTTTATTAGGAAAGTCTGGATCTTCAAATCCTGGTGGTTGACAAACATAGACTTCCTTTTCAATCTTACCATAAAGAAATGCTCTTTTGACATCCATCTGGTACACCACAAAGTCTTTAAATGAGGCATAGACTAAGAATAGCCTAATTGCTTTAATTCTGGCAACAGGAGCAAAGACTTCATCAAATCAATTCCATCTCTCTTGTTTGTCCCCATGGAGACAAGACCAACCTTGATTTGTTTCTTTAACCACAATGCCTCTTAATCCTCATGTTCCTGAAGACCCATTTAGTGCTGATATCCCTTTTACCATTTGGTAAATCCACCAAGGTCCAAACCTTTTGTAATTTGAATTATAGAAGCTCATCCTATATAGCTTCAATCAGACACTAGTTTCCACATAGTTTGTAGTATTACAAACTTGTTCCCACATAGTTTGTAGTATTCACAATCTTAGTTTCTATTATAGTTGTCTTGGATCTATCTAACACAACTAAGCTTTAACAAGCTAAGTAAGATCTGTTCAAAAGGGATCAACTAGTGGTATCAGAACTTGTTGAGAAACATTTAATAAGAAGAACTCTAACTCTACTTAAGATCTATTAGTCAAAGAAAATATGGAGTCACTATCAGACACTACCCAAGCGGTGTCTGAACTAAACTATCCAGTACCAAAACTGTGGGGAGTATAATCCTATGGATAATTGTGAGGATGGAACAATACCTTACTTTCACTGATCATGACCTTTGGGAAGTAATAGTAAATGGTGATTTAGTTTCACCAATTGCATCAGCTAGTGCTGGTGCTGAAGGTCCTATTCCTCCTAAAACTGTTGAACAAAAGCTAGCAAGGAAAAAATGAACTAAAAGCAAAAACCACTCTTATGCTGCCATTCCTGATAAGACCCCTAGACGAAAGTTCATAGCTTGCAAGAAGTAACGTCCTATGGAAGCTTATCAAGAATAGGTTTGGAGGTAACAAGGAATCAAAGAAGATGCAGAAGACCATTCTTAAGCAGAATTATGAAAACTTTGTTGCATCAAGTCAAGAAGAACTGGATAAAACCTATGATAGGTTTCAAAAACTCATCAGTCAACTTGAAATCCATGGTGAAGTTATCTCTCAGGAGGATGTAAATCTGATGTTGTTAAGAAATTTACCATCAGCTTGGAACAATATTGCTTTAATCATGAGAAACAAATCTGATATAGACACATTGAGCATGGATGATTTGTATTATAATCTGAAGGTGTATGAATCTGAGATCAAAGGCCAAACAAGTTCAAGCTTAAATTCTCATAATGTGGCCTTTATTTCCTCTGATAACTCCAGCATCACTAATGAAACAGTTAATATGTTATGATGTTTCGGTTGCTAGTTCACAAGGACAAGTTTCTTCCTCAACCTATGCTGATGATGTCATGCTTTCCTTCTTTGCTAATCAATCTAATAGTCCATAGTTGGATAATGAAGATCTAGAGCAGATTGATACTGATGATCTTGAATAAATGGATCTCAAATGGCAAGTGGCAATGCTTACCATTAGAGTTAAGAGGTTCATAAAGAAGATAGGAAGGAAGATGGATTTAAATGATAAAGAGACTGTTGGCTTTGACAGGACAAAGGTTGAATGCTACAACTACCATAGGAGAGGTCATTTTGCTAGAGAATGCAAGGAACCAAGGAATCAGGGGAATAGAAATATAGATGCTCCAAGAAGGAATGCATTGGTGGATACATCTACTACAAATGCCTTGGTTGTTCAAGATGGGATAGGTGGTTATGATTGGAGCCTTCAGACTGAAGAAGGCATCACAAACTTTGCTCTAATGGCCTATATATCCTAAGGTTCATTAAGTTCAGACTCTAAGGTAAATACATGCTCTAAAGATTGCTTAAAATCATATGAAACACTTCAAAAACAACATGATCAACAGCGTGAAGCTCTTAATAAATATAATATAGAAATAATATATTATCAAATAGGATTAGAATCATTAGAAGCTAGAATAGTTGTTCATGAAAAGAATGAAAGAAATGAAGCTGTTTAGAAGAAAATTAGCCTTTTTAAAGTATGATAGTCTAAGTGAAAGATATTTCCTATCAAAGAACCTTAAAATCAGTTAGAAGAACTTTAAAAAAAGAAAGATGATTTGAAACGTAACTAGAAAAATTTGAAAGAATCATCAAAGAATCTAACTAAACTGATTAATAGTCAAATAAGTGCTAAAGACAAAACTGGTCTTAGGTATGATAGTCAAATGAATGAGAGTGAATTGAATAATATTCATATGAATGAGAGTGAAGTGGTTCATAGTGTGATTAATAGTAGAGAAAGTGATGTGGATGATAGTCTAATAAATGATAGATTCAAAACAAGTGAAGGGTTTCATGTATTTCCCTCTCCCTACACTAGGAACTACATGCCCCAAGACCTGACTTATCTTTTGTTGGGTTAGATGAATTTGTTTTTCAGTCAGCAGTGAGAAAGACCACCACTACTGTGCCTGAAACTGAAACTAGTATATCTAAAGACGAGTCTGATATTTTAGAAAGCCTAAAACTGTAGGCCAAGTGCCTCCTATCAGTGAAGTACGTGGACACTGAATATGATAATGATAGTGTGTTTAGACCCAAATATGATACAGACCAAAGGTCCAAAAAATAATTTGTCCAAATCTGGTTGGAGAATGTGAAATCCTGTTAAATAAGGAAAACACACATAGCAAGTACAGTATCCCAAAAAAAGTCACATTTTCTAGGGATAATAAAGAAACTAGAAATGGGATGATGACTTTAGGAAACTAGCAATGGTTTTGAGTTTATAAAGAAAGCTTGTTTTGTATGTGGGAGTTTTAACCATTTAATCAAATACTATAATTTTTCATGATAATAAAATGGTAGAAAAACCAGTGTTGAATAATAAGGGAAGGGTTACTGGTCAAAGGGAAATTAGACCAGTATGGAACAATGCTCAGAGGGTAAACCACCAAAATAAATTGACTCACCCACATCCTAAAAGGAATTTTGTTCCAACAAACAGTTGCAACAATTTCAGACAATGGCCAGTTAATGCTCTAATCAAAGCCTCTAAAGCAGCAGCTCAAATTAGTACTATGTCCAGGCCTGTTAATTACTGCTAACCACCTAAACCAAAAGTGAAGGATAGCAATTAACCCATAACAATTCATTATTTTTAAAGCACATTCACACCAGTAAGAAGGGGCTTTTAAAAACCAAAAAATCAGCAGCTAAAAACCAATAATTTTAATGAAAAAGTTAATACTGCTAGGGTTAACAATGTAACTACTGCTGGGCCAAAAGCAGTAGTTAGTGCTGCTGAGGGAAATGAGGAAAATGCTGCTAAGTTCTTAGCATGCTAGATTTTGAGACCAACAGGAAATGTTATTGACCATATCTCCAAAGACAGTGGATCATACATGCTTAAAAGTTTGACTATGTTGATCTACAAGGCAGACTCAAGTCAGCAATGGCTTGGGTCCCCAAAAGAAACTAATTCTCTTATTTTGAGTGTAGGGTAATCCACAATATACTTTATAGGATCAAGGGATTTTTGACAGTGGATGCTCTAGACATATGTCTGGAAATAAGTCCTTCCTTACAGATTATCAAGAAAATGTTGTGGATTTTGTTTGGCATTTGGAGAATCCTAAAGGCTTAAAGATTACTAGAAAAGGTAAACTTAGGACTGTAAATTAGACTTTGAAGATGTAAACTCTGTAAAGGAACTAAGTTTTAACCTTTTTATTGTCTCACAAATGTGTGGACAAGAAAACAATGTTCTTTTTCACTATAGACCACTGAACTGAATGTCATGTTCTATCCTCTGACTTTAAGCTACACTGATTAAAGGTCAATCTTGCTTAAAGTTCCCAACATGATAACATGTACATGTTTTGATCTAACGAACTGTTGCTCTTATCAGAGGATTGACTTATTTATTTTGCAAAGGCTACAATAGAGAGTCGAATCTTATCGCAATAGGTAGGGCTATGTGGTCAAAACTCTTTAAACTATGAACAAACTTGTGAGGGGAAACCTTGTAAGAGGATTGCCTTCAAAGCTTTTTGAAAATAACCATACTTGTGTTGCTTATCATAAGGGAAAGCAACGTAAAGCCTCTTGTAAGACCAAGCTTGTGAGCTCTATCAGCCAACCCTTACAAATGTTGCATATGGACTTATTTGGGCCAACATCTGTAAGGAGTATCAATCATAAGACATATTGCCTTGTTGTCACTGACGACTTTAGTAGGTTTAGTTGGGTTCTCTTTTTGGCCACTAAGGATGAGACTAGTGGGATCCTTAAAAATTTTATAACTGGCATTGAAAACCAAATAAATCATAAGGTTAAAATCATCAGATGTGACAATGGAACTGAGTTTAAAAATAATGACATAAATCAGTTCTGTGGGATGAAAGAGATTAAGAGGGAATTTAATGTTGCCAGAACTCCATAACACAATGGAGTTGTTGAAAGAAAGAATAGGACACTAATAGAGGCAGCTAGGACTATGTTAGCAGATTTACTCTTACCTACTACATTTTAGGCTGAAGCAGTTAATACTACTTTTATTTTAAAAAGGGTTTTAGTGGACCAATCCCACAACATGACACCTTATGAACAGTCTCTACATAGTATGACCACCTGTATAAAGCCTTTAATGAGACTTTTGGGTTATCCTATGAACCAATCTTAATAACCTTAGATCCACTAGGTTAAATTTGATGGAACACCTGCTGAGGGGTTCTTGTTAGAAACTCTATAAAGTAGCAAGTCTCTTAGCGGTGTTTAAACACTAGAACAAGGAAAGTCGAGGAGAACTGCACAAAACCTTATCTGAAAACAACCCCAATATTGCAGGGAGTGTACCAGATTGGCTCTTTGATATTGATTAACTAACAAACTCTATGAATTATGAGCCAGTCACTGCAGGGAACCAGACTAATAGGAATGCAGGTATCAAAGATAATGTTGATGCAGTACCTACTCAACAATATATGCTGCTAAAGATAAGGGTAAGGATAAAATGGATGAAACTGAGTCTCCAAGGAAGATGCTAATACATTTGTTAGTACTGCCAGTTCTCAAAGAAATGCAGATACCACTGCTGATGATTTAACCCTTGTAAAGACACTTATGGAGATCAGAAAGAGTGTTTCTAAAGATAAGGGTAAGGGCTAAAAATGGTATGACACTGAGTCTCATAATGAAGATGAGAAACAGAGAGATCGGGTTCAAAAATTAGCAGGGATGACAGAAATAGCTCAAAGCTACAAGAATAGTTTGGATGCAGCCGAAAGACAAAAGAATGGCTCAATGCATCAAGCAGCTAAGGGTTTTACCAAATGCTGAATGGGATGATGTATTTGGCTAGAGTTGCAGCAGATGAAGATTTTGTTCAACAGTTATAAGCAGGTGAAAAGTGCAGTGAAGAAGATTTACCAATGAAGCTTGTGGAACTTGTCAATCAAAGAAATAAGTTCTTTTCTCAACAAAGAGCTAAAGCTAAGAGGAACAAGCCAATGACTCCTGCTCAACAAAATGATTACATGTCAAATTACATCAAGAACCAAGAAGGAGGTTACTCTATTAAACAATTGAAGTCACTTTCATTTGAGCAGGTTAAAGACATCTTTGAAACTACTATGGAGAGGGTACAATCTTTTGTGCCTATGGCTCTGAGTTGGAGGTTCAGAGACTGAAAAGAGCAAGTCAAGAAGTTTTAGAAAATCCTATTAAAAGACAAAAGATTGGAGAAGCTTCAGGTTCAGGTGAAGAACAATCAGCAGAAAAGGAAAAAGAACTATCAGAAGAAGAACTACAAAAATTATTAGTGATAGTTCCAATGGAAGAACTTGTTATTCAACCTTTGCAGGTTAGGTATTCAATCATAGACTGGGAGGTTTACTCTGAAGACACAAGAAGGTATTAGAGAATTATTAGAGTTGGAAACCATACAGAAGCTTATCAAATTTTTACTTATATGTTGAAGAAATTTGATAGAGATGACCTGGTTAAGCTTTGGGATTTGGTTAAGGAGACGTTCAGTACAACAGAGCCTACAGATGATAAAGAGAATGAAATGTAGGTTGAACTGAAGAGATTGTTTAAACTAGATAATGGTGATATTCTATGGAAGCTTTAAAGGTATAATGCATGATCCTTTGGTATGTGGCTTTATAAATACATGGTGGTGTCACCAAGGTAATCTACAGTAAGAGGATATGGTATCTTTATGTTGGTTGAGAAAGAATATCCTTTAACCAGAGGAACACTTGGATTGATGATGGTGGCTAGACTATTAGTAGAAGCAGATAGTGAGATGTCTAGAGAACTTTTAAGAATGATCTTCTATCAAGAAAATAGACCAAGATAGTAAGGTCTTTAGAAGCATCCTCAACACAGAAGGTTTAATTCAAACTTGATGATTTGAAGGTAAATCACCAGTAATATGGGAGGATTGTTAGGAATAGAGGCTTCTACAACTTAATGCTATTGGTTCAAGTTTGTGCTGCTGCTGAAGATTAGAGAAAATAGTCTAAATCATTATATTGTTAGTATAATAGTTAGTGTTGCTAGTACAAAGTGTTAGTACTGTAAGTTTATTAGTACTGTTAGTTTTGTAGTTAGTGCTGTTAGTTATAATAGTTAGTACTGGTAATGTGATATGCATGATGTTAGGAATTGTGTATTCCTAACTTAGTACCGTTAGTGATATACTTAGTACCGCTAGTTATAGTTAGTACTGACAGTACAAAGTGTTAAGTACTGTTCAGATAGTTAGTATAAAATAGTTAGTATCGTTTAAGAGATATGTATGAGATATTGTAGGAAAAGATATGTATTATCTTTTACGCGTTTTGTAAGTCTGTTAGGGTTTATCCTTAGTATATAAAAGGAACCCTACGGCATTAGAGAGATGATACACATTGATAACACACAGATTTCATCTCATACAATCATATCTCATAGTTAGTAATCTATAATCACTTTAACAGATTAATAGAAATCAAAGTTAGTTTTTCATTATTCTTCTTAATACTATTGTGTAGATTCCGCATATACAATAAGTATTCATAGTCAACGTTTCTGTATAGTCAATCTGTATTTATACAAGTTGGCTATCACCCTTAACAGGCTACAAAGATCTGTTCAGTTCGGGACTCACATTGGTTCTAGCTTTGATTAGAACTCGACATTTGGCTTTGTGTCAGAAATTAGTGTAAGCTACTTGTGTACAATTTTCTCCGCCTAAAGGGAGTTTGTTGACATAGTGAAGAGAACTCTCGAGTTGGGTACTCGGGGAGTAGAATAGGGCAAAGAGGAGCTTCGTTACCGAACCATTATAAATCTTTGTGTTGTGGTTTGATCTTTCTAACTCTCATCTCTTGTCTTACATACTTATTTATCTTGTTATTATTCATTTACTTAGTTAAATTGTTCATAATGTGTGTACGTTGAGATCACATAAAATCGAATCTAAGTTTTTAATAACAAACAATATACTAAGTTAAAAGGCGGTAAACTATTCACCCCCCTCCCCCTTATAGTTTTCCACAATTTGTATCAGAAGCCACGTCAAACAAGATTTTTAAAATAAATTGTTATTTAAAACTTGAATCGATCTATGGAATCAGAAAAATATTTAGAAGGACAATCTATGCAAAGACCACCACTATTTGAAAG
>BQNB010093089.1:8442-26454 GCA_026074375.1 Tanacetum coccineum | reverse complement strand
TTATTAAGTGTATATGCATTTATTTTTTGCTATATCAATATGGTGTTTAGTATATATTATATTTCATTTTGTTTGCAATCATTGTAGATACAAAGCAAAAGGTTACAGGTATTAAGGATGTGGAAGACCTTCAAGTGAGAATAAAAAAGCTTGAAAAAATATTTTCATATTTAAGAAATAGGAAGCTGAAACAAAAAGGTAACTAAATATAGGTTATACCAATCTCCATAGCGACTGGATATGCTCTTAGCATTGTGTATGTATTTGTAATCGTATAGTTAGTCATAACTATTATGCGGACTAACATCCGTTTTTATATGTATGCTGAAGTGATACTTGGAACTGATGATGAAACATCTTCAAATGATGACACATCTTCAAATGATGAAATTTCTTCAAGTGAATATTTAATCAACTATCTTTCTGCTCGTGATGTTGATTGGCAATTACCTAAAAGAGAAAAGTTATATAGAACACTATCTAATTAAAGAACAATCCACTTCATCTCAACCATCCATTTTATTTCCATCTAATGGTTTAGATTAATTCCTATTTTAATTTAATTAAAAAAACCCACTTTCATCCTATTTTTAAAAATTAAATATCTCACAAACCGTTAATCGTTACGCAAAACGAAACATACCATCACGACGAGAATTAAATCATCTTTCTATAGAGGGGCACTTCTATATACTTTCGACGAACTTTTTTTTATTATTTTTTTTCAGTCATGTCTGAAAAAATCACATGTGATTTTACGAAATCACATGTGATTGTGATACAAATCACATGTGATTTTTCCAGACATGACTGAAAAAAAATTCTGAAAAAAAGTTCGTCGAAAGTATATAGAAGTGCCCCTTATAGAAAGATAAAAAAATACTCTTCGTGATGGTGTATTTTTTCGTTTGACATAAATTTAATTATACCATCACGAAGATAATTAAATTATCTTTCTATAGACGGACACTTTTATATACTTTCGACGAACTTTTTTTTAAAATTTCCGCCCAGAAAAAAGCACACGTGATTCGAGAAATCACATGTGATTTCTTACATTAAAAATCACACGTAAATTTGTAAATTCACATGCGATTTATGAATTTATAAAATCACACGTGATTTATTACTTTAAAAATCATAAGAGAATTTGTGAAATCACATGCGATTTATGAAATAGCACGTGATTTTTAAAAACAACAAATCACAAGTGATTTTACAAATCACGTGTAATTTTTTTGGCAGAAATTTTAACACTAAAAAGTCGTCAAAAGTATATGAAATCGATTTTTTTAGTTACGTCTGAAAAAATCACATGTGATGTGTATCACAAATCACATGTGATTTTATGAAATCACATGTGATTGTGCTACAAATCACATGTGATTTTTTTAGACGTGACTGAAAAAAAAATCGAAAAAAGTTCGTCGATAGTATATAAAAGTGCCCCTTTATAGAAAGATGATTTAATTCTCGTCGCGATGGTGTATTTTTTTGTCGTTTGACGATTTACCGTTTGCAAGATATTTTATTTTTAAAAAAGATGTGGAAAGTGGAGTTTTTAATTATTTTTTTTATTTGATGAAAAATGAATGGCTAGGATGTGTTCTTTTGTTATTTGAGATGATATTTTTCTATCATGATCTCACCTCTTACCTAAAAATACTCAGGAAGAACCACCAAAACTACATTATGACCCTATCAAGACTGAGGTAGAAGAACCATTGCGACTTGATATTGTGTACCCACATTCACATGTTGCTTCAAGTGTTATGGGTACCAATAGAACTGGTAAAGCTCATTATGGGCTTAGATCATTAGGACCCCTAAAGGAAGAGATGGTTCATGTCAAGAAACCATATAACATGGTGAAAGTGACCAATGTTGCTCTTGGCTTAAAAGCATCCAACTCATGATTTGTATGTTCTGGTTCTGCGCCAAACAGAATATCTTAATTATCATTTTAAACATGTCTGTGTTGTTTTGACTGTAATAACTATTTTTACTTGTTTGGATTGTATGTTCCAGTAATGTAACAAGTAAGATATCGGATTCTATGCACTTTCACTTGAAATGTTGGTTTTTGTTCTTCATTTACTACTTAAATTAGGTTAAAACTTTTAGATTTTTCTAGTGTTGATTTTGATACATGGCTCATTCACCACAATCTATGCATATAGTATGAAAATCATAATTGTTGTGTCTATTTTTATGATTCATGAGGCATGCAGACGTCGCGAATGATTGTGTTAAGTTTTTAAGGTTTATGTTGATTGTGTTATATTTTTTGCGATTGTGTTCTTATTGTTTACTTGTGTAGACGTGGTGAATTTTGATATTAAAGATATGTATGTACTTTGAACCTCATAGTGATTGTGTTTGTAAGTGTTGAGAGGACAGAATGTTTTTTGTGCCGAGCGTTGTAAGATCAATTCACGGAAGGATAAGTATGAGGTTATATTTCTAGTTTTTTTGTAAATGCTTGTTAGCACTTAGCGGTTTGTTATGTTTGTATGGGTTGTATGAAAGGCATCTTTGAATGTAGGGGAGTTATTTGTTTAAATTACAATTGGCATGTAGTTTGTTCTCTTTTATAGTTGAAGGGTTTAGTTTGGTTTTTTTTAATAGTATCATATTTAGTTAGGATCTCCTCAGTTTCCCTGTTCAATAGATTTGATAGTCACTTATAGTCATTAAAGTAACGCCGGCTGAATTTCCATTGTCATGATGGTTCAAATGGGTTCTCCACACCACACAAATCTTATATTTATATTAATCTATTATTCACCCACGACTCTTGATAAACATTGTGCCCATTACTTCCTATATTTTCTCTCATTTCCCTACTACTCAAAATTATTCCCATTTTCTTTTCTTTTACTTAGTTTGATAAACAATGGCAGGACCTGTTGAAGGTAACGCGGTTGCTAGGCGTGTGATTGATGACTTGGTTGATATTAGCGGCGAAACCTCTGTTGATGGTTATATGAGGTTTTTTAAGGCGCAACAAGTTGCTAAGACGCGTCTATTTGTTAATCGAATGCGTGAAAAGGCACAAACTTCTAGGAATATGATTGGTCAGTTGACTGCCCTGGTTGCTGAGATGGAAGCTTTTGATGATCCTAAAGAAGTATTTGACACCTTGATGGGGCTCAAGGATGATATTCGAGTTGAGGAGGTATAGATCCTAGTCTGATAAGATCTTTCTAGCTTGTTAAGGATGGTAGCTAATCTGGATAGATCCAAACTAACTACAAGAGAAACAATGACTATGAACAATATGAGTTATGCGGAAACTAACTTATATTGCTATGAAGAACAATGAATAAAACAGAACTTTTGATTACTATTAATCTGCTAGGTTACGAATTACTAACTATGAATATTTGTGAAAACTCTTATCTCTAACTAGTGTCGTAGGGTTCCTTTTATACATCAAGGAAACCCTAATGGGCTTACAAAACGCGTTAAGTGATCATGCATATCTATTCCTAATATAGCTCATGCATATCACTTAAGTAGTACTATCTATATATGCTAGCAGTACTAACTTACTACTAACAGTACTAACTCTACTACCAGTACTAACAGATGTACTAGCAGTACTAACTAACTAACACTAACAGTACTAACTCAGGAAAACATAATTCCTAACAATCCTCCCCTAAACATGATGTTCACTTGTTAACCTTCATGTTTCTTCAGTTTGAGCTTCTTGAACACCTGGAGGATGTATCCAAACACACTGCTACTCTTTAATCTTCTCTTTGATGAACTTGAGCTCTTTTGTTACTTTGTAATCTTGAAATTCTTTAGCTTCTAGTCTTTGTCATCATCACAGCATCTCAGCAACTCAGCAACACCAACTAAGTTGGCCTTGTAGTTTTTGGCAAACTACCAGCCATAAACGGATTTGATGTTTCTTTACCAGTAGCCGTTTGCTCTGGAATAGCCAATGCTTCATTGTAACAACATGGTGCATTGATAACCATATAGTTTTGAGTAAACTATCAACTATCAACGGATTTGAGAAGTCTTTACCAAGAGCCGTTTGCTTTGGACTAGCCAACTCTTTACTGTGAAGCATGGTGAGTTGAGAACCATATAGTTTTTGGCAAACTATCAGCCATTAACGGATTTGAGAAGTCTTTACCAGAAGCCGTTTGCTCTGGACTAGCCAGTTCTTGATGTCTGTTAGACATGGTGAACTGATGACCATTTGTTGTGTGGTGATGAAACCAACACTTAAAGATCCTTCTCTCCTCCATCATGGCTTCCAGCTTCATCAATCTGCTTTTGAATGAATCTAAGCAGATCATAAGCACTATCACTTGTAGACTCAGCTATCAACTTCAAAGACATCATCCTCTCAAGTGTTTCCTTTGTGAGTGGGTATCTCCTCTCTACAAGCATACGAATCTCAGTACCATCTTACAGTGTCAAAGTATGAACCTCACAATTTTCATAGAAGTCCTAGCTCTTAAGATTCCATCCTTCTAGATTCTGCCAGAGTTCATCATTTGCATTTGCCTCAAACATTGTCCTTAAATCTCCTTAAAGAACTAGATCTACACCTTCTGGTGTAGTTGTTTCAAACCTCTGCATCACCAGATTATATAACTCCACAAGATCCAGTCTATCAAACCTAGTCACCATCTCAGAAAAGGTTTTAATCCATCTAGAACTTCCATCAGATCTAAAGATACTGTAGTAGATGCACTATGCTTCATGTCTGTCAAAATGATAGAATTTTGATTTCTAGTTAATGATTGGAAATCTCTTCTCCAGGACTTCAAAATCTATTATGCATTCTTCATCTGGAACTATCTTCAGAAAAGTCTTTAGATGCTCTTCTTCTTTAAGGTCAGAATCTGCCTTCTTTCTCTTAGACTGTCTTTTCATTCTTGGACCTCCTTTTCTCTTCTTTGAAGCATCTGTACCTTTCTCACTGCTTTCTACTACATCTTTCTTGTTCTTTTCATCCTTTTTAGAATTATACTCAGTATCACTATCAGCATGTGTTGGCTTCATTGCCTTCTTTCTTGCTTTCATCTTTAATACTTTACCAAGTGTTTTCCTGGTACCCTGCTCAGCTGCTTCTTGATTAACTTCCACCTTAGTACTGTCAGGTTCTTCAAGAACCTTCTCCACATGTACACCAACTACCTTTTTATTCATCTTCTGAATCAATCTTTCATCCTCCTCGGACCCAATAGGCACAAAGTTTGCAGCTCTTTCTTGTTCCTTGATGTATAGGGTCTGAATCTCTTCAAGAGTCCTTTTGTTCAACTGACTATGTTTAAATCTACCTGTATGTTTAAGATAGGTCATCATCAGACTTCTCAGTTAAGTTCTTGTTAAAGGTTTGTTCCTAATAACAGCAGCACTTTCTTCTGCTAGTTGCTTCTTTCTTCTTTTAAAGAGTTCTGCTAATAGCTTTGCTCTTTCATCCACAGTGTACTACTCCTGTTCTTCATGAGTCAATCTGACTGCTAGTTCATGATCATCATCTATTCTTGCTTGAACTTCATCATATAAGTTTGCAATGTAATCCATAAATGCTTGTTCTTCTCTCTATCTTTCCCTTTCCACCTCTGCTTGCAACTCTACTTCCAACTGTTTGGCAACCTCTGCATCTCTAGCAACCTGAGCAGCATCAGAATTACTTCTAGTTATCTTCTTTGCAGGCTCAGGTTCTTCTAAAACACCTTTGCCTTTGTCTTTTGGATCAATGGATGGGAGTGGCTTCAGGATTAAGATTGATCTTGCAGGTCTGACTAATTCCTCTATATCTTTGAAGACAACACCTTTAGCTTTGTTATCTTTCATCTTAACCAAGGTGTCTGCAAGGGTCATCTCTTCATCATCAAAGATTGTTGTGGTATTTAGAGGAGTTGTTGGATCAGCAGTACTAATTTCTTGCCTAGCAGTACCAACATCTGGCCTACCAGTACTAACCTCTGGCCTAGCAGTACTAACTGTGCTACCTTCCTTTTCATCACTTCCCTTGTCCTCAGCAATTACTTTAGTATCAGCATCCAAATTAAGTCCTTAGTCTCATTGCTTTACCTCCCCTCATTCACAGCTTCCTTTGTTTCCATGTCGTCCATACCATGAGCTAAATCAGCATCAAGATCATCAAAGGAACTGTCATATAACTTTGGTCCTGATTTGGCATTTTTCCTCCCCTATTTGGATACAGACTCCTTTTTACCTAACTTTTTCTTCATAGATAACCTAGACACACTCCTTAACCATGCCTTATGGTGTGAGATTACTGGCTAGCACTTCTTCTTCAGCTTCTTAATTCTAGTCTTCAATTTAAGGATCTCTGCAGCCTGAGCACCCTTGGAAGTCTCCAAAGCAAGAACCTTGTTTGACAAGTTAGTGCAAAGAACAGATAACTCCTCAGAACAGATAACTCCTCTAGGTTCAAGCCACCCTCAGCTCTATCAGATGTTTGACCACCTGAAAGAGGACTATCATGAGGTATCTGAACATGATCCCCTTGACTTCCACCAGTGCCCTCTAAGTTTACCCTAGGGTCTTGGGTAGTGTTAAGTGTTTATGATGATTCACTCACAGGGGGTTGGTCTCCTGTACTAGGTTGAGTAGGAGAGGGTGTTAGTTGGGGTTCAATTGGTTGTTCTGAACCTTCACCCTCATCTACTACTGCTTGAGCCAACATATTAGGAAATAAAGGTGTAACATGGCTTGAAAAGTGTAGTCCTTGCTTTGCCATATTAGTGAAAACCTTTTTGGTAAGGACTGGTATTGGAAGGTTATCCAAAGGGGCAGGTAGGTTTGAAAGTTGGTTATTTAAAAATACTTGAACAAATCTTGGATACATTAAAAATTGCTTCTTAGCATCCAAGTTCCTAATCATACCCTCAAAAATCATCTTAGAAAAAAGCAAATCAGTGCAGATGTAATATTTGTGGGAAATTGATCCCAAGAAGTACTTTTTGAACTAAGGCAATGAATTAGGGTACGAATTAGGTACTTTCATTATGGGGAGAAGAGAGATTTTTAAAAAGTAAGAATTGTAAGATCTCCCTCATACCCCAACAATTAAAGGTTTTCATAAATCTCTTGATTTGTGAGACAATCAATTCCATCCACATCATTAAATAGAAGATCTCGTCTAATAGATGCTTCAGAAAGTGATACAGTCTTGCCAGCAACTTTGGCTTTAATGTAACTAACATCATTGACTATTTTGGAAGTAGTAGTGTTCCAAAATTGTTCAATAAGGGAAGTAGAGACAATAGGACTTATAGTGAGAGAGTAGTAAATCGAGCTTCGTGTAAGGAAGTCTACTATCTCATGGAATTAAGCATTCCGTTCAGTTTTCTCCAAACAAGCAACCATATTATGCTTAGGGCAAGATACGAGAGCAGCCATGGAAGTGTAATTAATGATCGTCGGTGATTAGAGGGATTAGGGTTTGTGATAGGAGAGTGTCGGAGAGAGATTAGGTGAGTAAATTATGTGTTTGAGAACGGTTTATATAGGTTGATAGTAAACCCAATGGCGAAGAAACTGTAATTTTACACTTTGCATCCCTATCTCCCTTGTTTCTAACGGTAACTTAACAGTACTAAGGTTTGCCTGGAAGTACTAAGTTTTGGCTTGGTAGTACTAACTTTGAACCTACTAGTAACCAAAACTGGCAGCACTAACTAATTAAGTACCATATGTAGCCCTCAATCCTTATTCCAAAGAACATAATGAACCCTAAATAATCAGCATATCATCCACAACCTCCAAAAACAACAGAGCCACCTTGAAATTCTTGATATCCAACCAGGTAGGCTTTGTTCCCACTCATGTGCCTGGAACATCCACTATCAACAATGCCTTTTCCCTTTAAAGTCTGTTGTGGATCATTCTGTACATTAAAGAAGAGAAATTAGTTTCTCTTAGAGACCCAACCAAGCCATCTTTGACTTGGGTCTGCCTAGTGGATCTTCAAGATTAACACATTTTCTAGAGTTTGATTCACCATTGTATTTGGAGAATTTATTCCAATAATGCCTTTTGGATCTCTAATTACAACCTGATGAGGTCTTAACAGTAGTTTCTCCTATTCCCCCAACAGCACTAACTGCTTTGTCCCCAGCAGTATTAACTTTTTGATTTGAAAAGTCAATTTTTGGTGTTGTTGTTTTATTAAATGTCCTTCTAATAGGTGAATGAGTTTTGTTAAAAATAGGTCTTGGTCTAACATCATTCACAATGGGTTAAACAGCATTAGCTTTCTTGTCAGTACTAGTTGATACTGCTTGACTGTTAAAATTATGTCTAGCAGTATTAACTGGAAATCTGCTAGTTATAATTAGTACTGCTATTGGAACAAACTTGTTTTGGTGATTCAATCTTTGCACATTGTTCCATACTGGTCTATTCTCCCCTTCACCAGTACCCTTACTCTTTTTTTTGTTCAATTCAACCTGTTTAGCCATTCTTTTCTCATGGAAATCACAATCTCTAATAGGATGGCCAAAACTGCCACATACAAAACATGCCTTTCTAGTAAACCCATATCCCAAACCCAGCTTTTTGGACATTAAACCATTCCAGTCTTTCTTGTCAATTTTAGGACTCTGATTACATGTGTTTTGTTCTTTAACAGTTTCCCTAGGAGTTTTTACATGCTTAACAGTATTAACAAAAGCAAAACTAGGTGTTTCCTGTTCTTTTGAAGATTTAATCACATATTCATCATCACTGTCTGACTCATACTCCTTAATGATAGGAGTATCAAACCAAAATTTAGGTTGACTAACAACTTTGGGTTCAATTACAACTGGTTCATGCACAGATTCAAGTGTTTCTACACTGGAATTGGATTCACAAGAGTCAAAATCACTGGTCTTAGCATCAGATTCACTAGTTTAGGAGGCATGTAAACTGTGACTCATCTATTCCAAAATTAGATTTAGGAGGCATGTAATTTCCTGTCATTGGAGGAGGAACTGCATGCATTCCTTCAACTTTTGCAAATCTATCATACACAGGAGCATCTTCAATATCACTAGAGTGACTATCAAAGACACTCATTAAAGCTTCATCATACAATTCATTCTCTTTTACTTGTTCACTAAAACCTAGACCAATTTTTTCTTTAACACTCATCTGACTATCAAGCAGTTTATTAAGACTTTTAGAAGAATTTTGCCATTTTTCTAGTTTAGTTTTCAATTCTTCTTTTTCTTTTACAGCTTCTGCTAATAGTTTCTTATGATATGTGAGCACATCAGTTTTATCATCTAAATCAATTTTCATAAACCTAATTTTTTCTTCATAAGCTAATTGATTTTTTTGATGACAAACTAATTGAGCTTCTACCTTTGCTAAAGCTAGTGTATAGGCTTTTATTTCTATACTAGCATCACCAAGTTGTTCTCTCTGTTCATCATATAATTTTTTAAGTTTAGCATATGATTCCTCACATTCTTTTGAACAAGATGTTACCTTAGTGTCTAAGCCTGAATGGCTGTAAGCCATCAAAGCAAAGTTCTCTTGCTCATCTTCTGCATGACCAGTCCAATCAACACCATTTCCATCAAGAGTTGCCAAAGCTTTAGGTTCCTCCTGTTTTCCAGGTCTCCTTCCATTGTCTTTTGCTTTATATCCAGTGTTCCTTGCATCTCTCCTTCTTATATCTGATATGAACTCTCTAGCAAAGTGCCCTGTCTTATGACAATTGAAGCACTCGACTTTGGCCTTGTCAAAGCCAACTGGTTCCTTGGCATCAAACAGCAGCTTTCTCTATGTCTTCTTGTAAAACTTCTTTAATCTCATGGAAATCATGGCCACCTGCCATTTTAAATCAATTTCTTCTAAATCAAACTCATCAATTTGTTCCAGATCCTTATGATCCAATTGTGGACCACTGGATTGATTAGCAAATAAGGAGTGCATGAGTTCATCAGTGTATGATGAAGAGTTTTCCCTTTGTGAGTTATATCATGAAGAAGTAATAGCACCATAAGCAGTACTAACATCATTAGTGCTGCTAGTGCTTTCAGAAGAAACAAAAGCGACATTTTGTGCACTAGAAGATGATCCAGTAGAGCCTTTAACATCAGTCTTAAAAACTCTAAGATTGTTGTAGAGATCATCAAAACTGAGACTGTCCACTCCTGGCTTGGTCCTTATGATCAAGGATACTTAGGACCAGGAAGAAGGTAAAGACCTAAGGAACTTCTTATTGGCATCTTCAGTGGAGACACCTGCACCATGAATCTCAAGTTGACTCAGAAGACTCTGAAACCTGTCATAACCTTTATGCAATCCTTCTGAGTTGGATACAGAAAAACCTTCAAACTGTTGCTTTAGAATGTATTTCTGCATTTTCTTTGATTTATCATTGCCACCAAATCTGGATTTGATAGCATCCCACATCTCTTTAGCATCAGTCATCTTGTGAAATTTTGCTAAATGGTCTTCTGGTATAGCCATAAGCAATGTGGTCCTTGCTTTTCTTTCTCTCTAGCTAAAATCTCTTCAGCAGTTTTAGGAGGCAAAACCTTTATTTATCCATTTGTATCTGTTGAGACACTTACAGGACCATTTTCTCTTTGTATGACTTCCCATATAGGATAGTCTGTATGGGCCAAGTGATGTTCCATTTTCATAGCCCATATGTTATACTCACCTTTCTTCAGAATAGGGAGTTTGATGGTTGACACAGTGTGAGGGGCTTGTTGTGTTGGTGCTACTACTAGTGGTGGTGGTGGATTTTCATCATATGCTCCTACCATTGAATGGATCTTAAAGGTAAAGGTTTATTACTGATGTGTTTTGGTTCTTCTTACTCAGAGTTTCTCTACAGGCTCTGATACCACTTGTAGATCCCAGTCTGATAAGATCTTTCTAGCCTGTTAAGGGTGGTAGCTAATCTGGATAGATCCAAACTAACTACAAGAGAAACAATGACTATGAACAATATGAGTTATGCAGAAACTAACTTATATTGCTAAGAAGAACAATGAATAAAACAGAACTTTTGATTACTATTAATCTGCTAGGTTACAGATTACTAACTATGAATATTTGTGAAAACTCTTATCTCTAACTAGTGCCGTAGGGTTCCTTTTATACATCAAGGAAACCCTAATGGGCTTACAAAACGCGTTAAGTGATCATGCATATCTATTCCTAATATATCTCATGCATATCACTTAAGCAGTACTATCTATATATGCTAGCAGTACTAACTTACTACTAACAGTACTAACTCTACTACCAGTACTAACAGATGTACTAGCAGTACTAACTAACTAACACTAACAGTACTAACTCAGGAAAACATAATTCCTAACAATCCTCCCCTAAACATGATGTTCACTTGTTAACCTTCATGTTTCTTCAGTTTGAGCTTCTTGAACACCTGGAGGATGTATCCAAACACACTGCTACTCTTTAATCTTCTCTTTGATGAACTTGAGCTCTTTTGTTACTTTGTAATCTTGAAATTCTTTAGCTTCTAGTCTTTGTCATCATCACAGCATCTCAGCAACTCAGCAACACCAACTAAGTTGGCTTTGTAGTTTTTGGCAAACTACCAGCCATAAACGGATTTGATGTTTCTTTACCAGTAGTATGCTTCATTTCTCTAAACTTGTGCATAAACGTGTCTTTGTAGACCCAAAAATGATATCATCTACATATACCTGTACTATCAGAATATCACCTTTGTCCCTTCTGATAAACAAAGTCTTATCAATCTTTCCTCTTTGAAATCCATTGTCCAACAAATAAGTTGACAAGGTTCATTCCATAGCTTGAGGAGCTTGATCAATCCAAATGTTCCTTTCTACTTTGTATACTCTGTCAGGGAAGTCTGGATCTTCAAATGCTGGTGGTTGACAAACATATACTTCCTCTTCAATCTTTTCATAAAGAAAAGCACTCTTGACATCCATCTGGTACACCACAAAGTCTTTAAATGAGGCATAGGCTAAGAATAGCCTAATTGCTTTAATTCTTGCAACAGGAGCAAAAATCTCATCATAATTAAATCCTTCTTCTTGTGTGTACCCTTGTGCAACCAATCTTGCTTTGTTCTTAATCACAATACCTCTTTTATCCTTTTTGTTTCTAAAGACCCATTTAGTTCCTATAGCTATCTTTCCATTAGGTAAATCTACCAAAGTCCAAACTTCTTGTAGCTTGAATTGTAGAAGCTTTTCTTGCATAGCCTCTATCCAGCTTAGATCCTTCAGTGCTTGAACTACCTTTTTAGGTTCTTCTTGTGATAAAAAGCAAGCAAACAAGCAATTTTGGAGGTCTTTATGGCTTGTTCTTTGTTTAAGAGTAGTACTAACAAACCCATATTCCTCCAAATTCTTTGTCATCTGTCTTGTTTGAGTAGCTGATTGTAGATCTCCAATGACTTGATTAAGAGGATGATCCTTATGTATTCTTGTAGTAGGAACATGACTGACTTGGAAGTATGTATCCAAATTGTTTATGTCAGCCCCTGAATCATCATTTTCAGCATCACTAAATCTGCCAATTTCTCCCAAATCAGGTATATTTGGATCATCAGCACATCCATAAATTATATTCTCATCAACAGCATTATCCTCTATGCTAGCATCATTAACAGTTGGACTAACAGTATTAACATTGTTAGTGTTGTTTACACTTGCATCATTTTCTTGATTAATTCTTTCACCCTCTTCACTTGGATTACCACCTTCATTCCTTGGATCTTCAGCATCCTTCTTTTCCTCCTCCCCTAATGGTTTGAATCCAGCATCAGGAGAATCCTTTGGACTAGAGATGAATGTAGATCATTGGTCCATTAATGGTAGCTGTATGTAATCTTTGCAGGTTACTATCTCCATTCTGCTTTCCTGCATCATCAAATGCTTTTTGTACCTGCATTTCCATGTAGATATTCCCTGCAACAACTGGCTTATAGTTCATAGAATTTGTTAGTGCATCTATATCAAAAAGCCAATTTGGTCCACTTTCTGTAATATTAGGTTTATTCTTACTCAATTGAACATGCAGGTTCTCTTCTACTATCCTAGTTCGACTATTGAACACTCTGAATGCTTTGCTATTGGTAGAGTATCTTATAAAGAACCCTTCATCAGCCTTTCCATCAAACTTACCTAGGTGATCTATGGTATTAAGGATTGTAACAGGACACCCAAATAGTCTCATGAAGCTTAAGGAAAGTTTTCTACTTAGAAAAAGTTCATAAGGGGTCTTGTTGTGAGGCTTGATAACTAACACCCTATTTTGGACATAACAAGCAGTATTAACTGCTTTAGCCCAGAAAGTTGTTGGCAATTTTGAATCAGCTATCATAGTCCTAGCAGCCTCTATTAGTGTCCTATTTTTTCTTTCTGCTACTCCATTTTGTTGTGGAGTCCTAGCAACACTAAATTCCCTCTTAATACCCTTCATTTCACAAAACTGATTCATGACCCAATTCTTGATTTTTGTCCCATTGTCACATCTAATCACTTTCACCATAAGGTCTATTAGATTTTCTATGCTTGTTATGAATGTTTTAAGGATTTAACTAGTTTCATCCTTAGTGGCTAAAAAGAAAACCCAACTAAACCTACTAAAATCATCTGTAACAACTAGGCAGTACATCTTTTTCATTAAACTCTTTACAAATGTTGGGCCAAACAAATCCATGTTCAACATTTATAATGGTTGGCTGATTAAACTGGCTGTTTTGGTCTTACTAGAAGCTCTATGTTGCTTTCTCTTCTAACAAGCAACACAAGTTTATTGATTTCAAAGAGTTTTGAAGGTAAACCTCTTACAAGATTTCCCTTTACCAGTTTATTCATTGTTTTGAAATTTACATGTCCAAGCCTCCTATGCTAAAGATTAGATTCATCTGGTGTGACTTTTACAAAGAGACAAGTTAGACCTCCTTAAGGAACAACATTCTTCTTAAAATCAACACTGTACATGTTATCCTTTCTAGGAACTTTA
Organism: Tanacetum coccineum; assembly: GCA_026074375.1. NCBI lineage: Eukaryota > Viridiplantae > Streptophyta > Magnoliopsida > Asterales > Asteraceae > Tanacetum > Tanacetum coccineum. The sequence goes on along the minus strand of BQNB010093089.1, from coordinate 12,477 downwards.
AGCAAAACATGACTTTCATCAGTTAACTTAAAGTATGGAGACAGAACAACACATTCAGTATCAGTAAAAAGAACACTATTCTTCTTGTCACACATTTATGAGACACTGAAGAGGTTAAACTTTAGTTCCTTTACAAAATATACATCTTTAAAATCCAATTTACTAGTTCTTATTTTACCTTTCCTAGTAATTTTCCCTCCTTTGGAATTACCTCCAAAGACAACAAATCCTCTATCAATTTCTTCATAATCTGTAAGATAGGACCTGTTTCCTGTCATGTGCCTTGAGCATCCACTGTCAATCACTCCTTTATCCTTCAAATCTTGATGTGGATTAGACTTAGAGTGTGTAGAAGAAGTTGAACTTGTTGAAGAAAAATCCATAAGAGCAAAATTGGTTGGACCCTCTTCAACTTGGTCACTCCAATCATAGCCAAAGCCATCACACTAAGACACTAAGGTATTTGAAGTAGTTTCTTCAACTGGCACAGTCCTTCTTGTAGGCTCGTTGTTCTGCTGTCTTGATTCCTGGGTGCCTTGCACTCCCTTGCAAAGTGTCCTCTCTTGTGGCAGTTAAAACACTCCACCTTGGACTTGTCAAACCCAATTCTTTCTTTGTTGGCCATATCCAGCTTCCTTCTAGTATCCTTTAGGTATCTTCTTGCCCTCATAGTCAGCATAGCAATGTTCCACCTCAAATCCGTCTCTTCTAGATCATCAGGATGGATTTGTTGTAGATCTTCATTATCAAGCTGTGGAATACTTGGTTGGCTAGCAAAGAAGGAATAAATCACATCATCACTTAAATTTTCAACAGTTGTTGAGCTATCAACAGCACCCTGAGTGCTAGCAGTATTAACACCCTGAGCAGTATTAACTGCTCTAGTTGCACTGTTAGTGCTGCTAGAGGACAGAAAGGCTACATTGTGTGAGTTTGTGGTTGAGCTAGATGTCCCCTTGACCTCTGATTCATAAGCCTTTAGGTTGTTGAAGAGGTCATCCAAACTCAATGTCTTAATCTCTGGTTTGTTCCTCCACACAATAGTATGCATAGTCCATTCTTGTGACAAACTTCTCAAGAACTTTTGATTGATGTCTTCTTGAGAGATAACTTCACCATGCATCTCTAGTTGACTAATTAGCTTTTGAAGCCTTTCATAGGTTTGCTCAATCACTTCTGTGCTGGATGCAGCAAAGTTTTCATATTGCTGCTTCAGAAGATTTTTCTGAGTTTTCTTTGTAGCAGTATTACCTCCAAATCTGTTCTCAATAGCCTGCATCAGTGTCTTAGCATCCTTGTATGAGTTGAACTTTAATTGATGCTCATTAGGTAAGGCCATCAACAAAGTGCTTCTTGCCTTCAATTCTGCCCTTCTTTGTGCCTTCTCTTCAACACTTGTAGGAGGGATAGCAGTCTCCTTACCATCAACAAGTTTTGTTACTATAGGTGCATTACCATTTTCTATGATCTCCCATAGAGTGTAATCAATGCACTGTAGGTACTGCACCATCCTCATCTTCTAGAGATCATACTCACTAGGTTAGAGTATAGGTATCTTGATGGTTTGAGTAGATTGAGACTCCATTGCTTCCTGAAAAAGTAGATCTTGTATGTAGTAAAGTTTCTTCTTATTCAAAGCTTCTCACAAGCTCTGATACCACTTGTTGATCCTAATAGAATAGATCTTTAATCTCTTAGCTCGTATAAAATATAGTTATGCAAGATAAATATAACACAACTATAGTAGAAACTTTGATTGTGAATATCAAAGACTATGCGGAATCTAGTCAATGATACTAAGAAGAATTACAATGAAACAGTAATAAACAATAACAAATAGTTTACTAAACTTTCAGCCTCAATATAAAATGAACACTCTTAATAGTGTTAGGGTTTACAAAACCTTGAAGCTACAAATAGATTGACAGAACAATGAAAAGATGATTTTTGGTACATAGAACTCTATACCCTAGGACCTCCTTTTATACACCAAAGGAGTCCTAACAGGCTTACAATATTTTCCTAAGTTATCATGATCTTCTAAACAAATAACTTATACGTATCTTTTACAAAAATATCTCATACTTATCCCGTAAGTAATCTTGATAAACAATCTTCATCTTTATCATTTCTCTTGTCTTTATCCTTCTGACAGTAGAAACTCTTCTAGCAGTTGTAATCTTTCAGCAGTTGTAACCAGCAACATTAACTTTTATACCAGCAGTACTAACTGTGTACAAGCAGTGGTAACTACTTAGAATATTTTCTTCATTCTTCATCAGCAGTACTAAGTTACACTAGCAGTACTAACTTTATGCTAACAGTTATAACTTTACTCAAGCAGTACTAACATATACTAGCAGTACTAAGTTACACTAACAGTAGTAACTTTTATACTAGCAGTATTAACTACTTAGTAGTATTTCTTCTAAGTCTCTGAGCAAACTTAACTTCCATTAGCAGTAGTAATATATACTAGCAGTAGTAACAGACAATACTAACTACTTAGCATATTTTTCACTAATATCACTAACAACACTAAGTTATGCTTAGCAGCAGTAACTCTAACCTTAGCAGCAGTAACTTCCAAACAGCTTCAAAAAGTCTTTTAATCCCAACAAAAATTATAACATACCTCATGATTGGTAGGATGAAAATACTTAGGAATTGATCCCCGGGATTATTAGAGCACGGTTAATTTGTTTTTGATTGAGAGTAAAAATGTGTGCGTGAAAAGTATCCGGCGTATAAGCTGGGTTTTTATACCCACACTTGATACGCCGTATGAGGAATTGTCCAATACTGCGTATTGGAAAGAATTGTTGACTTAGTCAATCTAAGTTAAAAACAGTTGATACGGCGTATATGTGTCACCTTAATACGTCGTATTCATTCTTGGAGACCAATTTTTCAAAGGTTTAACAAAGTAAAGAAAAACGTACCTTGGTCTCTGCAATATTCTTGTGTAAACACCATCTTTGTAATACCGCTTGGGGTCGAACGGGATGCCAATCGGCACATATAAATTCTTAATGAGATTTAATGGCATCCAGTTGTTAAGGCAATTCCAACCCACGGTATTAAACTTTAATTCCATGATAAAACTTCTCACATTGAAGATTTTTTCAATTCTATCGTGACTTGTTTCCAAAGATTATTTGACCCTTTAGTGTCAACGTTTATTACATTACCCCCCCCCCCCCCCGAAGACAGTATTTCATCATTATCATTGTCCTTATCCGACTTTAAATCATCGGGATAAATTATGCTGAGAGGGAATAAATCATTATAGTAGAAAATGTATTGTTCCTCTACATCACATTTGGACAATGATGTTTCATCTATCAAATTAAATTCATCGATATGTTGAGGACTGTATTTCATCATTATCATTGTCCTTATTACTGTCAACAATGGCTGGAAATTTATTCTCAAAATCTTTAAAGTAGTCTAAATTATTAAAATATCTGGACGTAGGCTCGGGTGATGGAAACGAAGGCATATCGACTTTGTCATTATCATTTTCCGAATCCGTTTTCAAATTATCGACATAAATTATTTTATAAGAAAATGAATTTTCATCAAAAATTACCGTGTAATCTTCATCGTTGGATTCGTCAAACGATATTCTAAAGTTAATTTCGTTTTCATTAAGAGGACTTACCGTGGGTTCACACGAGAGTGATGCGTCAAATGTTAACGAATCACTAAAGACTATAGCTAGAAATTCGGTTTCAAAGTTTGTGAAGCAATCGTCCCCATCTTCATAGTATTTCACCTTACCGAATGAGGCATTTTGCCAATCAAACGTTCGACCATGCCTTTGAGCTTTTTCCTCTTCAAGTCTGATGTATTCTTCCATAGTGATGTTTGAATCATCCATGAAAAACCTATGCTATAAATCACAAACAAGGAACCGAACTACAAAGCAGGGTACTTAAAAAAATTTATATAATGCATAAATTTTAACAAACAATTAAACACATAATTAATTACACAATCAGAATTAAGTTATGCTAATTAATTTATTCTAAG
>BQNB010093088.1:0-26454 GCA_026074375.1 Tanacetum coccineum | reverse complement strand
ATAATTAAATCTGACCCGCTCCAAACGACCCGTTATATCACATTTTCATGACTCGGACTCTAATAAGATTTTATGCAAAACGACATTCCGGACAACTTTTTAGTTTTAGCAGAGACCCGAAACTCAACGGAAAATGACCAAAATATCCCTGCAAGTTTCTGTAGGAACTTATGTTATTTTTATTAAAAGTGCAGATTTTGACCTTGGGTTCTGACCCGTTATTACTCGATTTTAAAACTAGCAAGCCTTACGAAAAAGTAAAACGTCATTCTGAGCAACTTTCGTGTTTCGCCGGATGGCCGAAATGGACTCGAAAGTGCTCAAAACGGCCATTAAATTTTCTGTCAGCACCTATTATTTTCTAATAGTGCTGAAAATAATTATAAGTTTTTCAAATCTTGTTTTCGCCGTAACTTCTTCGTTATTAGGAGTTACGGGACGTTCGAATTACCGAAACGTACATTAGGACGAACTCTATCATATTTCTAAATCAAAAATTAGTTTTTATAAAATCTCAAACCTCGAAATCTGAGCCAAACTTTCTGCTCAGAATATACACTTTACAAAATGCGCCAAAACTATTTTTGACCCAAAAATCCATTCACGGCACATCTAAATTGGCATATAACTCACCTTTAACTCGCTCAATAGATTTATAACATCAACTAACTAGACGACGCAAGATCTTATAGATTTCATCACATACAACGAATAATATCAAATCAAATGAATGAAATAAGCGAAACAAATATTAAAGAAGATGCTCACAATGCTATTTGAGCTAAGTCGGACTCGACCAAAATTTCGTCTTGTTCCCTTTTGACCTTAGCCGAACTCGGACTCCAACACAAACCCGAACCCAAGCATTTTTCAACTAAACCAATTTCAATAACACTTTAATCTAACCATTTTACACCTCCTTTTAACTCGATACCTCAAGAATCAAACCCGAAACCTAACTTATTCAAAACTCAATGCATGTGGGATTTTATTAGTGGGATATGTAGGCCTTGATACAAGGAGCAATATTTTGTATGTTGGAAATTTGACCGGAAAGGGGGTGTTTGTTGGTGGTCGATCGTACAAAAGAGAGGAGGAGGAAGGAGAGTAAAATTTTTGGTATAGAGTTTATAAGTGTGTGTGTGGTGACTTTATATAGAAAACAACTTTGACACTTTGGCACTTTTGGTCCGTCCTTCTTATTATTCTTTCAAAATTAATACAAAGGTTATTTGTTTCGTCATTAAAGTCGACCAAAAACTCGAGATTATACTTCCGTGACTAAATTTATTTCCGTTACACCTAATTTAGTTTTTAAACTTTTAATAAAATATCAACTCACATCAAAATAAAGTTTTGACTCGGTTTCGGCTAACTCAGGACGAGGACGATAAAATACAAATTATCATGATAAAAATAATAACGAAGCGCGTCAAAATTTCTACGATACTCGAAACGCTTAGCGGTCGCGCAGTCAAACGTTGACTCGCGAAACGATCAAAAATAAAAATTTCTAATTTCCATTCATAATAAAATACAAAAAATAATTATTTATGACAAATAAAATTCTAAATGTCGATGTTCGTTTACACGAATTTATAAAATATTAATAATGACGTCGGATTCGCGATCGTCATACGCGTCGTGAAACTCGGGTTGTTACAGATACAATGTTTACTTTATCTTTTAGTGGTCCTATACTGTAATCTCAAACAAATGATACTTTATCTTTGGAATATGCTTGAGATCTGGACCTAGTGATAAACAATTAAAATGCACCCTACATGTATTGGTAATGCAATCCTTGTTCCTTTCTTTTATATCCTTGTCTGTTTGACTTTATTATTTTGTCTCTTTGACTATATTTTTTTGTCTGTTTGAGTGTCTATGAGTAAATCTATATCTCTTGCGCAAATACACAAACAAATGTAAAAAACTTGATGTCATTCATTGATTCATCATAGGATACATAGATAGAACATGAACACAGATAACCTACACAATATAAAACTACTACAACATAAACCTACAACAACATAAACCTACAACCAACATAAACCTACATTCAGCACATCTATTTCATTGCCAAGAGTAACAGCACAAACATGGTAAAGGCAACAAAAGTGGACTTCTAAACAGTCAAACTTGCTTCACATCTCCTCATCTAAGTAGCATTTTCAACCAATTCAACCTCCAACTGATCGATTCTTTCTTGACGGCTAACCTCATTATGTAACAGATTCCTTTGATTGAGGTTTAGGAGAATGAACATCTCATACAAATGAATCCTTTACCACTCAGTATCGATCTCAGGATCGTACATATCCTAATAACCGTAGTTCTTCTTACCTAGTTTAAAACGATTAGGGCATACAACAAATCTTTTAGCCAGATTTGTTAGAGTCCATGATGTTAAGACCCTTAGTGGAAGGCCGCAGCGACATTTTTCATCATCAAGATAAGAAGACATAGTTAGTTAGGGTTTTGATTTGATTAGGGTTTTTGATTTGGGGATGAAGATCTATTAGGCATTTTGTTAGATTAGGTGAAAAATGAATCTTACCCGATCCTTTAATGTTAAATATTAAATTTGGGTCGGGTAAAATAGATGGGTACCCATTTACACTAGCAACGGTCACTTTAGATTATCCAAGTGTAAAAAAGAAAAGAAAAAAAAATGACGTGTAACTATTTAAATGATGTGAATATCATTCCGGTCATATTAGTATAATTTTCCCAAAACAACAAGTTATAATGGCTATATTAGTACTAAAACAAGTGTGTTTACTAGATGTGTAAATTTTGGAATGTACGTTTCTAATTAATAGACTTAACCCTTCTAAAAACTAGAGTCCAAGGACTACAAAAATCTTCTTTTGAAAAATTTCCTCATTCTGACTCTATACAACTCAAAAACAGGATTGAAGTTACTACATCAGCCCATTATTTCGACACTTAGAAAAATGTGTAGTTTTCGAGGAAGTAATTAGTTTTTGTCTGATTTTCAAAAGAGCATAACTTCTTCGTTATAAGACTGATTTTAGTGATTCAAGCGGCTACAAAAACGTTATAATGCCTACTATCTATGACACATACCCATTGTCTCGAAATCCGATTCCTCACTGCCAAAACTAGCTTGAAGGACAGCTCCTCACCAATCTACTTATTACTAGAATCCACCACTTTTTGCTAACAAAATCCAACAACTCCATACTAATCCTAAACCCTTCCACCAATATTTATCAAGAACATATATAAGAACATTATAACACATTTTTACCATCAAAATTACACTACTAATTAAACACAAAATATTATAGGAACATATAAACTATATATAAAACTTTTGCATCTTTTAAAATAATAGTTTTACATAAACAATATGATATATTTTTAGAAGAGCAAGATGTTGCACGAGATTATATGAATGAAATAAGTATGATACTTACAAGGATGAAAGTGAGGTGAGTTGACTTAGATCTATAATCAAAAACCCAAGATCTTGTAAAAAAAATACAAAGATATATATAAACCCTAATTCTTGAAACCCTAGCTCAAACCCTTAAATAAATCCTTGTAAAAACCTTGAACCACCTTAGATCTAAACCCTTTAACACTAAACTTGCTTGGAAATACTTGGATGAAATTTAGAAGACCCTAACCCTAATATATGTTTGAGCCATAGGCTTCCAAAGAGAAGAGAGGGAGAGAGAGAGAGAGAGAGAGAGAGAGAGAGATAGAGAGAGAGAGAGAGAGAGAGAGAGAGAGAGAGAGATATTTTTGTGAAGTGTTATGAACTGTAGATTATTCTTTATATAGTGCTTGAGATGGTTTAAGGGATAAGTGTTGACTTAGTTAACAAGAAGATGTAGAAAACCCAAATGAAAGTGGCCTCCCATGAGAGGTCCCTTTCTAACCCTTACACATACATGTGATGTGGTCTTACAGCAAAGATGTCATTTCTTTTATTTGTATGTGTGTGTCAAAAATTTTAGCTAGGAGGAGGGATAAGAAAATTTAAAATTTGAATTTTTGAATGTAAAAAGTTAAGATTTTGAGGTAAAATGCAAAGGTGGTAAATTATTTGATGTTGCATGCATGCATGAGACGTAAAATGCAAAAACGTGAACGGTTTACATAAAAATCGTAAACGTAAATTTACATGACCTATGTAACATTTTTATGATGTTCATAACACGCTTGTTATGTGTAGAATATACTTAGTCTAAAGTCGGTGTGCGTTCTAAGATGTTTTTCATAGAGTGCGGGATAACTCACCGATTTTAGGTCAATTTGAGTACGTAAAATATCTAAAGTAAAAATAGTGCAAGTTAATAGTAAAATATTAACCTGGAAAATGCCGGTTGTTACGGTCTTTCCCTGTTAAAAGTGTTTCGTCTCGAAACTCAGTTGGTGGTATCCGGTGGTGAGGTGTTGGGAAACGGGTGCGGGTACTTGCTTCGAAACTAGTCTTTGCGCTCCCAGGTGAATTTAGGACCTCTCTTAAAATTCCATCGTACCTTGATGATCAGGACGAGACTTTTCTTCAACCGTTTTACCTCTCGGTCCATGATCTCTACCATCTCCTCAATGAAATAAAGCTTCTCGTCGCTTTGGATCTCTTCTAACGAAATGACGAGTGATTCATCAGACAGACACTTCTTCAGATTTGATACATGGAACGTGTTGTGAACCTTGTCTAGTTGTTGAGGAAGTTCGAGTCGGTAAGCTACGGGTCCTACTTTAGCTAACACCTTGAAAGGTCCAATGTATCTTGGGTTCAACTTTCCCCATGTAACACCCCCATAAAATCACAACGCAGCGGAATACCACTTTGGGGTGCTACTTCATAGTTCATACATACAAGTTACAGAAAACGACCTCAAAATAGACGTTTAATAAAATGTCACATTCGGTTTAATAAATATCAGAGTAAATTTAGGTCCCAATAATTTATGATTTAACAAGATTACAAGATTTCAATCGTGACTCATTTTGTATATTTAAGGAAAAATAGTTATCGAATGTGAAGAAAACTGAGTCCTTAAGTTTTATTGATATCCACGCGTCTCGAATGCTCCCAATGCTCAGCTAGCAAAATAATAACCTGAGAAAATACATGCAAAAACGTCAACAATAATGTTGGTAAATTCATAGGTTTAAGTAAAAGCATCATTGAAATAAATCAATAAGTATTCAGTAAAAAAAGTAGCATTACCACATTTCAAAGAATTATTTTCGAAATTCAATTAGTGATTCAATAAATCAAGTAATATTTAATAGTCGACTACAAGGTTTAAGATCAGCCAGCGACAATGCAACGAATGCAATGCCAAGTAAATGAATTAATATATTATCGCATTAAGCTCATGCCAATGAAACGTTAACCAAGCATATAAAATATGCATATCATTTGACCCTCAACTAGGTAATATTGAAATATACCTTAAGAAATTCTCAATACAAAATGTCCTTTAGGGGTGATCGCCCCATGGATGTCACAACCCCAAACAGGGCAGTCACGGCCCAATAGATCTACTTAATGTACTAGCGCTTACCCATCATAGGTAATTAACAGTGCATGAAATTCGGAGCCTTTTTGCATTAGGTACTCATGCAGATAAACTCATAATCAGGTCAAGCATACTCTTCAAGCACTTGTGTCCAATTTAAAACAAGTAATATGTTCAAAAACTCACAGTTTTGTAAATAGATAAACAATGATCTCAAATCATTTAGTAAGCAATTCAAGCTTAAATAAATTCAATGGTATACAACCATGTATCAAACATGTATTAGAAATCATGTGAAGAGCAAGTAAAGTCTTTAGTAAAAACATTCATGTAACGCTTATGAAATTGGAATCAATAAGTTATTTGGTAAAACGAGCATGTATTCTCACCCTGAAAATAGTTATGAAAACCATTAAAGAAGAAAAGATGGGGCTATGAACTCACCGTAAGTGGATGATCGAAGAGAAACCAACAATGAGAAGATGACTCCAAATATTAGTCGAGACCTATAAAGCAAGTCGCGACTTAGAATGATATATGATATCATTATAATAGAATAGTTATACAATACTAGTTAAAGAATTCGAAACATAAACAATATTGCACCAAGACTAAACCAAAGTGTTTTTATAAAGTATAATGATGTCTAACCTGAGGTCAAACTAAAATAAACATCTACTAAGTCTCGTCCCTTAATTCCTATCTCAATTGGATGTGGTCACACTTTTCATTTTTCCAATCCTAGACGTAAAAGTCAATTTTTTGATTTTAGTCATTTTCAAGAGAGCATAAATCCTAAACCATAAAAGATATAGACCTGAGGCTTTCACCCCTGGAAATACCTTGAAGTCTATTTTCCAGAACATTAAGCCTCAAACTCCAAATGTTTACCAATTTTTAGAAAAGGACAATTTACTATTGCTAACTCAAAACAGAAAACTACCATTTGCAGAATTTAGCCATGATCACCGGACCATATCTATCATTCTATAAAAGATATAAAGGTGAGATTTCACCCCTGGAAAACCACATGAATCTAGTTTTCAAAACATTAAGCCAATCATTCAAATCATTTACCAATCAACTGGAAATTAACTTTTACTAACCGAAGGTCAAACCAGATTTTTAACTGAATTTCTTGGTTTTTCCGTTTTAGTCATAAATCCTAAACTAAAATAGCAATGAATGTGAGGCCAAGTGCTGGAGCTTCTATAAGATGTCTAGCATTGACCCAAGCTTTAAAACCTAAACTTTTAGTTCAAAAACCCTGACATTAACATGCTTTCTAATCGAAGGTCCAGAATTGACTCATGTTCGTATTTTGACCATATCTCCCTCATACGGAGGAATTGGTTGAGCATCCAACTATCTCATAATGCCAAGACCTATATCTATTCACCCATAAAATTATCTCACAGGCTCCAGGCCAAAATTTTGGAGAACAAGCTCCGTTTACCTGCTGTCCCAAAACAGTCTACTAAATCCTATTCTAAATCGATCCATAACACCTCTAAATCCTCAATTAATCCATCACAAGGTCAAATTACAACAAGGTAACATAACTACTAATCCATAACATCCTTATTCAAGATTAATCCAAGATCAATTATAAAAATTATATGCATGATCATAAAAATAAAAATCAAGAACATGCACTTTTATAAAAACCTAATCAATGAGTTAGGGTTTTAAGAGAAAATTTTAACTTACAATGGGATGCTTTTAAAAGATCAAACACAACCCTAGATGGGTTATGTTTGGCTGCCGAAATCCAAACACCAAACCCAAAAACCTTAACTTGATTATCTTGCCTCAATCTTGAACACAATCACTCCTAATTCAACCCTTGATAATCCTAGAGCCCTTAATCAATTAAAAACCCTAAATCTTGATGATCTTCAAAATCTTTATGTTCTTTAAAACACTTGCATGTTGGTTTTTGTGTATGAGAGATGGTTAGGTTTTGTTGTAGTAGTGATTTAAGGTTGAATGGAGGAGATTTGGTGGGGATTTAAGATTGATGATGGTGGTTTTGGGTTGGTTTGTGTCGAACCAAATAGAAGAGCAGGGAAGAGGTTATAATTTTTTTTTTGTTTTGAAACTGTGTGTGTGTGTTTGGAGATATAAGGTGGATACTAGTTAACAAAAAAATATAAAAAATAAAGGGGGTGTGTTTTGGTTCGGTTGATGCCAGGAAAAAAAAGGAGAATGGGCTTTGGCCCATTCTTACTTAATTAACATTACTTATTAACCTTGGGCCCTAAAACCTTTCCTAGCCCGATACTTTTTCCTAAAACGTGATTTTCGTCTAGGTACAATATAAAACATGAGAAAACGAAAATACAAAGAATAAAAATAATTTGGCACCAGGCCCGTATCGAAGTCCATTGATTCTTGATTGATAAAAACGGATAATTTAAATTGTAAGATTCGCGAGGGTTTTAAAATTGACGATTTCAATAAAAATCGACTAAAATAATAAAATGAATTATTTAAAATTTAAGGAATAATTATTAATTCAGAATAAGTAGTGATCTTAAATACGGGGTTTTACACTTAAGCTATCACCTTCTCCTTCTACATCATTATAGTACCTAATCTATTATGCGAGGCGTTATAATAAACCACGAAGTTTTCTGTTCTGTTGGGTAATGCTAAAATCGGTGTACTACAAAATTTTTACATTAACAGTTGAAAGGCTTCCTCTTCTTTCTCTTCCCATTTGTATTTCACATTTTTCTGAGTTAGTTTGGTTTAGAGGCTTCTCTATCCTAAGAAAACTCTTCGATAATCATTTGTAGTAAACCGGAAAGACCTACAGAATTGGTGTGTCTTTGTTGGAGTCCTAGCGTTACCTAATTTTTTTCTTGATTGACTCAATCTTGGTGGAATCTCCGTGAATGCCTTGACTATCAGCAACGTGGACGAGAAATTGCACTTTCGGGAGCCAAAATTCACACTTAGAGAATTTGGCGTACAATTCCTTATCCTTAAGCAATTTCAAGATAAGCCTAAGGTGTTCCCCGCACTCCTTATTTCTCTTCGAGTAGATAAAGATGTCATCGTTGAATACTATCACGAACTTAGCCAATACGGTTGCGCACGTTAAGACCGATCATGAGATCCATAAATACATCTGTTGGTGCTGGTCAATACCAAATGGCATGACTGAAAACTTGAAATGTCCATTAAACGTGTCCTAAATGAGGTCTTGGAATATCACTTTCTTGAACTCTAGTATTTGGTAACTAGTCCCTTAGGTCAATTTTGAGTAAGATGCAACCTCGCAGTTTAATCGATAAGAGGTCACCAGTCCCTAGTTAATCGTGTAACCGGTCTTCAACTGTGATCTTGTTCAAATCTCGGTAGTCGATGTATATCCTGAAGGATCTATCTTTCTCTTTGACGAACAATATTGGAGCTCCTTAGGGTGAGGAACTGGGTCTTATAAATCCATCTGAGCATACGACATACTACACTGGAGACGGTCAACTCTCTGCCTCTCAACATCTAACATGCCTCTGAGTCTTATGTTATCCCGCTCCAACTAACAACCTACCACACAACCTTAGCTCTTTGCTCACTACCAACCATCGATGCATACCCATCATTCCTATTGCTTCGAACCATTAAAGTCTCATCACCTAAGAAAAAATGAACAATCTTTTTATCATAAATGATCATGACGTGGTACTTTGTCAACCAATCTATACCAATGATAACGTCAAAACTACCAAGTTCTGCGGACATTAAGTCTATCTTGAATGGATGATTCAGAAAATTCAGTATACAATCTCAAATGATAGTATCAACTTCTATGATCTTTTTGTCGGCTAACTCAGTAGAGTACTTAGTATCTACGATGGATGGGACGATGTCCCTTAAAGAGCTAAACTCAACGGAGGTGAGGCTTCTATTAACTAGGTTCTATGTACTTGCAGTAATTACGTTCTTTGCTTTAGCTTCAGGTCTATTAGAAGTTTTGTCGGTACGATAATCTTATAATCTTCATGATTCTAACTGACTAAAATGTAGGTCAATTGAAGGAAATCTCCTAGTTCTCTTGGTTAAAATCTAATTAGGAAGATAAGTTTGTTACATTATGTAATCCTGTAATCCATACTTATCGTGACTACAAAGAGTGTGATTTGGTCTCTCGCTAAGGGTATAGTGTCTTTATATGATAAGGTTGGGAAATATCTACTTAGCTTTGGCGCTTACAAACATTAGTACACATGACCAACACAGCTCACGGATACGCACGCAAAATATCAGTAAAATGTGAACACAATAAAATCTAGTTGAGAGTATAGAGAAAAGAGAGGAAAATAAAAATGGAAGGTAAGGATGAATTGTTAAAGTTTTTTTTTGATGACTACTCCCAGCATAGCATGGTCCTTCCTGAATTATACATAGGTGATCAGGCTATGTATAAATAAATGGACTAACGATGAAATGTTCATTTTCTCAAAACTAGTGTTATGTTTCTCGAAGTTACATGGTATACACAATATGTTTTGTATGATAGCGAAACAGTTCGTAACAATGAAAACAAGGTAGTTTATATAACGACACAAGATATTTTGTAAGATAGCGGAAAATATTTTATAAGGTGATAGCAAAATAGTTTACGAGGAAATTACGTGACGGTTTATAATGTAACAGTAACGGGTTTATATTACGATAACAAATAGTTTACGAGCTGACCACCCAATAGTTTATAAAGTGACAACGTGATAGTTTATAGAAGACACAAAGTAGTTCATAAGATGACGACAAAATAGTTTATAAATTGACAGAGAAATAGTTTATAAGTGACAACAAAATAGTTCATGAGGTGACAACGAAATGATTTGTAAGGTGACTGCAAAGTAATTTATAATAGGGTAGAAAAAGAGTTTCTAAATAACCGTAAAATAGGTTATAAGATGAAAACAAATTAGTTCATTAAATGATAGCTAGATAAATTATGAGGTAATAGTATGATAATTATAAGATGTTAACAAAACGGTTTATAGGATGATATCAAAATAGTTTATAAGGTGTTAGCGAAATAATTTATAAAATTATGGCAAAAGAGTTTATAAACGACTACGAAATAGGCTAAAAGATGAAAAACAAGTTAGTTTGTTAAAATGATTGCAAAAATAGTTTATGAGATGATAGTAGAACGATTATAAGATAATGACAAAATGGTTTATAAGACGACAATGAAATAGTTTATAGGATGATATCAGAATGGTTCGTTAATCAATAGTGAAATGGTTTATAAGACAATAGTAAAGTGACTAATAAGCTGTTTAGCAAAACAGTTTGTGGACTGACAGAAAGTAGTTTATAAACGGCAGTATCTATGTTTATAAGAAGATGCTAGTGTGGTTCATATGACAACATCCAAATAGTTTATACTAGTAAAATGGTTTATAAAAAAAATAGTGAAATAGTTTGGTAAGAACGGTAATAGCTTTGAGTGAGTACTTTATATAAATCTATTATAGAATTAGAGTGTAAACTGAACGAATAACACATGACACAAAAGTGAATCATAATGGTTTAAAAACCATCCACGCGAATACACGAAATTCACAGGAAGTACTTACGCAAATCTTCTTAGGGATACAGTCCGATTCTACTTAGGTTTTCTACTAATGCAAAGAAAAAATATCTCCTTAAAGTATCGAAGCCATTATCCTTGACTCGTTTAGTTCTGCAAATAGAGTTTTTTTACCTTTCAAATTCTGGTTTATATGGTTCAGCTTCGGACAATTACTCTTGTAATGTCCCAATTTTCCACACTCCTAATAGGCACCTCAGGTTTCTAATTTGCCACTGCGGGCTCTAAGTCGTTATTGAAACGGGTCTCCTACCATCTCTAGTCATATGGCCTACTCTCTCGTAGTTATTTCATTAATCAGTGCATGGCCCAGTGTGGTGTAACTTACACTTGTTGCAGGAGGGTAACTTTCCTATATATCCATTTTTGGTCTATCAATGTAAGCTCTCATGAATTTTTGTCATTTATCTTGTTGTTGGCATTCCTTGCCACCTTGGCTTCCTATTGTACGACCTGAACCATTGAGTCGTGGGTCATGCAAGTTTTTTCCTCATAGACATCAATAACTTTAATAGCATTAGCAATTAGTTGGGTTATAATACACTTGATCCTCGCGGAATTCATTCCTTGTCTTGCTGTCGGTATTTTCTTGATAATCGAACGGAGTAAGAAAATAAAATAAGTCAAAATTTCAAAAGTCATGAAAAGTTTTAAAGCTCATCATATTACTCATGATGTTTTAGAAATAAGTGAGACCATTATGTCATTCACAATGTCTTAGAAGAGTTTAGAGACCACTGTGTCACTCACAGTGTCTTAAGAAAAATTTAGTATTTATATAGACAACTTCTATACAAACAGGTGAGGAAATATACGTAAGCAAAACGTAACCGCTGAGAAAAGGCAAACGCAAGATAAACGTAAGATTATAGCAAAATAGAGCTCAAGGGCAAAAATAAATGCAAAGCAACATAAACGCATGGCAGAGATAAACCCATATCATAGCAGGCTCAAGGAAAAATGATACTCACGTGTACGCCATAGAAAAAGCACGTATAAGGCACACATAAAATCATGTAAGGATCACATACTAGTTAAGACTCAACACCTGATATTCTACTTGGTTCTCTTAACCTTGGGCTCTGGATACCAATCTGTCACACCCCCAAACGGGGCTTGACGGACTACTGTCCGAGGGCGTGACGTCATAATATACATCACACAAAGCACAAGAGAACGACTACTAATGGACGTTTTGAAAATCATAACTCGTTGCATTTATTAAAAATGGATAGTCTTATAAGATTTCAAATGAAATTAAAGGTTGCGGAAGCATAATTAAGTTTTCAAAAGACAACGAGTATGAACGATAAGAAAAGCCTTAAAAGATGATATCATATTGCACGCAGACTCCACATAGTATCAAAGAAGTCCAAAGCTAAGCACTTGAGAAAAACATGCTTAAAACGTCAACATAAAGTTGGTGAATTCATAGGTTTAACTCAAACGTAATCAGTGTAGACCACAAGTTTTCAACACGTATGTGACAGTTATAGGAGATACAACTTCACATAAAAAGATAGGTATTTACGTTGCATTAAGCTCATGACACCAAGGCTAATAACAAAAGTAGCATATAACATGCCAAGTACAACTTTCCCGTAGATGTGTCCGACCAAATACCACATAAACGAGATTCGACATGACATACATCTGTTGGTCTGTACAGTCCGTCAAGTACCCGACCAGTAAGAATTATCCAACACCGGAAGGGGAGTTATTAGTCCCAATTAGATCAAATTATACTCGCACTACTTAACCAGCCCATACCGGTTTAAAGGTAAATAACGGTTCATGATGATTCGGGCAATAGTGGTCTAAACACTACTAAGGCAACACGTAAACAGGGAAATTCTCACGTATAGTATTTATGTCTAGTTTTAAAAGCAAACAATGTTTCTCACCCTAAGTTATAAAACATTTATTCAGAACGAGTAAAGAGTGGGGCTATGAACTCACCTTAAGCAAACGGTGAGAAAGTAATTCAACAAAGAGAATAACGATATCGAACGATTCTAACCGTGACCTAATTAAAAGACGCGCTTCAAAAACAAGAAATAAATACGAAACGTCGAACACGACGTTTATAAATGAATAGACACCATAAGTGTTTGTGCTATAGTTTATTTAACAAAAACGTGTCTTCACGAACTCAGTAGGTTTATAGAAACGTTACGCCATTCTTACGAAAAGTTACCATTTTCAGAAAGTTACTATTTTAGGAAAGTTTACATTTTAGGAAAGTTTTTAGTTTCGGGACGTTAATACCATCCCCTATATTTGCTAAGTCCATATTTACAAAATGAACTAACAAAACCTAAACGTCTACTTTCCACATCCATCTCGCTAATATATACTAAAAGATACTATTTTTAGAAGTTTTGCGTCTTTAGAAGTCCCGACACCCCGAACGTTAACGATGTTTAATAATAAAAGTTGTTAAGTCCATTCCGCGCCTAAACGCCATAAGGTATCCTAAACGTCTAAGTTTCCATTTTTATTCCGCCAATAGTGACATTACGTTATTTACAAACCTTCCATTTTTAGAAATCCCAACGCCATCCCGATAATATGTTTATGACCTTTCTAATGTTTCTACTTAATATACAGGTGTTACTATATGTTTTGCCAATGTTTTTAAAGCCCAGACAAACCCGAAAGTCTCCGAAAACTCATTTTAATGTTCCAATCAGCAACCACATTAAAATCTCTTGACATGGTTTCGTGATTCTTAAAACGGCCATAACTCCTTCGTTATAGGCGTATTTTTACGTTCTTTATATAAAAACGACGGGGAAAACATTATCTATCATTTTCTAATAGTTTTGGCATCTCAAAACATTTTAAACACCCCTTAATCCTATTATAAAATTTAGACAGCAAGTATATTTTTTTGTAAACGCACCACAAACTCAACCACAACTCTACAATAGTGCCTAGTCTGACCTAATCCCGTTCTCAACTAAACTAACCAACAATACCACTCTTAAATCTAATGGCGCGGAAAAGGGGGGGGGGGGGGGGGCCGCAGACCCGGGGAGAGAAGAGGAAGACACGAGAAGAAAAAAAAGAAATAAGAAGAAAAAGGGGGGGGGGGGGGGGAAAAAAAATAGAATATATATAAAAATAAAAATAAAAAAATATAAATTGTTTTTTGGGGGGGGTTTTTTTTTATTTTTTTTTTTTTTTTTTTTATATATTTTTATATTTTTTTTTGGGAATAAAATTAAAAAAAATAATTTAAAAGAAATTATTTTGTAATAAATTAAAAGATTTGTTTGTTTTGGTTTTTTTATTTGTGGGTTTTATTTATAAATTGGGTTTTTTTTTTTTGTTTGTTTTTTTTTTGTTTTTTTGTTTTTTGGTTTTTGGGTTTTTGGGTTTTTTTTTTAAATAAAAAAAATAATTTTAATTAAATTGTTAGGAAATATAAAAAAATAAATAAAAAAAAAAAAAAAAAAGAAAAAAAGTTAAAACAACAATGTTAGTATTAAAGTAAAAAAAGAATTAAATATAAAAAAAAAAAGAAAAAAAAATACAAGGGGTAAAAAAAAAAAAAACAGTAAAAAAAAAACATTAAAAAAAAAAAAAAAAGTTAAAGAAATAAAGAAAAACCAAACAAAAAAAGGTAAAAAAAGGAAATGGTAAGAAAAAAAATAAAAAAAACTTAACAACTCACTTTTCCAAACCCATCCAAAATAATAATCAAAATCATAAATTTCAATATTTCATACACCCATTTATTTCTTTTAAAAACAACAAACACAACACCATAAGACCTATATAAATACCGACCAAAATATAAAACAAAAAAATAGTAAAAAAT
This sequence comes from Tanacetum coccineum, assembly GCA_026074375.1. Taxonomy (NCBI): domain Eukaryota; kingdom Viridiplantae; phylum Streptophyta; class Magnoliopsida; order Asterales; family Asteraceae; genus Tanacetum; species Tanacetum coccineum. The sequence goes on along the minus strand of BQNB010093088.1, from coordinate 11,501 downwards.
TAAAAAACAAACTCCACAATAAACCAACTTATAAAACAAAATTAGATAAGACCAAAGATCATAAAAAACCTACAAATAATCACAACCCAACCACTACATATCCTGAAATAACCTTAAAACAAAGAAACCCTCTCTAGTAACACCTAGAACTGTAAAACACAGTGTAGAATTAGATAGTATAAAAATTAATCAAATTTATGATGTTTGTATGTGTGGTGTTGTGTGTGCCAAAACCCAACGAGAAAATAGAGAAAGAAAAAAGTGTTGTAGGGCTTAGAAAGATATTTCACCAATATGTAAGATGTGTTGGTATATATAGTGCAATAGCTAGGGTTTAAGTTCAAGAAATATTAACCAAGTCAAATGACTAACCCATCCCTTGAGATGTGGGTGGTTTGGTTAGGGTGTAGTGCCAAGAGAAAAAGGGTGAGCTAATATTGTAAGCTAGTGACATGTATGAACCAATGTTCAAATTATAAAATAGTTAAGTGTGTAAGACAAATAAGGTTGATGCTTTTATGATAAGATATTAGCTAGTTACAAAATAATGGAGGACCACAAGTACTAGAGCAAGAAAAAAAACCTACAAAGATTAGTGTGTGTGTGGTTTAAGACTGTGTAAGAGGGGGAGGAACAAGAGGACAAGAATTAGGGACACCACATTCCTTGGCTCTAAAGGGATCTCCATTTCTAGTTCAAGTGGTCTAGATGTTGGTACTATGTGTGTAAGCATATTTTGGTTGAATTGGAAGGATAGAATAAATATTTGGCGTTGTATGGAAGGATAATACAAAAATGTCATTATTACTTCATGTTGGAGTTAAAATTCAAAATAAAGTAAAGATCCACAAGAAATTAATTAAGTGTGTAATGGTATGATGTGCGTGTGATATTAAGTAAGGAGGGTGACCACAAAAATTTTTGGCTTCTAAAGACCAGAGATATACGATAACTAAGTTTACGAGAGAAAACATTACGGTTTTCTGGGGTTCTGTTTGATCAAAACGCGAAAAACATAATTCTTGTACAGTAAAAACGTAAAACTACTAACCGAAAGTGTACGCTAAACTACTAACACTTTTTAAAATGATAGAAATAAAGCAATAAAACGTAAACTAATCCAATTCGCGAAGCAGAACGGCCGTCCGATGACGTTTATTTTTCATTTACGCGAGACAACTTCCGGTTATTAAGTCAAATTTAAACGAAACGTATAAAAAAGTAAAAAAGAAAATGAATAAAAAATTTTAAACATATAAACCTATAAATTTAAGGTGTGCAGACATAGAATAATACATTGTTTATCTATAAATCAAAAGGAGATGTCCTCCTTGTTCAAGTGTATGTAGATGTCATCATATTTGGCTCAACAAGTTATAAACTTTGTAAACAGTTTGAGAAACTGATGACAAAGAAATTTGAAATAAGTATGATGGGAGAACCCGCCTACTTCCTTGGACTACAAATCAAGCAGGATGACAAAGTAATCTTTATTTATCAATAACAGTACACTAGGAACTTACTTAAGAAATATGAAATTTCTGATAGTTCCTTAGTGAAAACACCCATGGTTCCTCCAAACAACTTAGGTCCTGATCTTGTTGGCAAGCCAATCAATGAGACCTCATATAGGGGAATGATTGGGTCACTGATGTACTTAACTCTAACAAAACTTGATATCCAATTCTCCACAGTCTTATGTGCAAGATAGCAGTCCAATCCAAAGGAATCACATCTAACCACTGTGAAAAGAATCCTCGAGTACTCGAAAGGTACTCCAAACCCTTGGTCTATATTATCCAAAGTGTTCAGGCTTGGATCTTAATGGATACTCAGACTCAGACTATGCTGGTTGTGATATGGACAAAAAAAGCACCTCGGTGCCTGCCAAAATACTTGTGGAATAATTTTTTTGAGTCTAAAAACAGTAGTCATAGTGGCTATGTCCTCACTGAGGCCGAATATGTTCTAGCTCGAGCTGGGTGATGTACAAGTAACCTAGTAGATAGAAAAGGTCAACTCAGTAACTATGACATCCATTACAAGATGGTACCCATCTTTTGTGACAACACCAGTGCCATTGCCATATCCAACAATCCAGTCCTTCATTCAAGAACCAAGCATATTGATATAAGATATCATTCATCAGGGATCACATCCTTAAAAGTAGGATATTGAAATTACACATCCATTCCTACTGAATATCACTAACTGATATCTTTCCAAGCCCTTTGGATGAACTCTACTTTCACCAGACTGAACACAGAATTAGCAGGTTTGAATATTGCTTGATCAGATCTCCCTATCCCCAACATGTTTAAGTGGTGTGTACATTCATTCAATCCCTGAAACAAATATGAAATCCATGACACTAAGGATACAATAAATAAAGTATAACTAATGCTCCAAGTGTTTTAGATTACTTAATGTTCTAGGTTGTGACAGAACATCCATTAAATAAAGAACAAATATTCATTATCTAACAGTTATCCAACAGTTATGGGCCCACACTTCTCCAAATATCACTCAAATAAACAACCATGCATTTAATGCTCACTCCCACAAACAGGATCCCTTCCTAAAATGTCTAATCAAACGACATTTTACCATTATTCAAACGTTGTGCCTACAAAATTTCAAGACAATGAAACGGCACAACAGTAGCCGTAAAAAACAGGATCGTGCAAATAGCGGGTAACATCATTAAATGTGTTACAAACCATTTTTAACTTTTTCAAAAAATAAGAAGTTTAAAATTATTAAAACCTATTTCACATTCGCCTATAAATACCTCTTTAAAGAATAGAACACACACAAAAATAAAAAAATAAACAAACTCTGCTCAATTTTTCTCTTAAAGCAAAAGAAGTGTGTGTTCTTCATTTTTTGGTAAAAGGCTTTCACTTTCACAATACTTGTTCATTACAAACTTGTTTTCTCAAATCATTTGTTTGGTCAAGTGTGTTCAAAATCAAGATATCCATCTTTGTATTGACCTTCTTGATGACATATCATGCATTTCACGACAGTGATCAACGTTGAAATCAACTTGTGACCATCTGGTGTGTGATATTCTGCCATTAAAACCTTTTGTTTTCCAAAAAAATATCTACAATGGTAGAAGAACAAGCAATTGTGTATGCTCCTCAGTGGGGAAAAACGATTGTGGATAATGTGACCTTTAAAATAAACAATGTAATAGGAAACTTTAACTATCTATCAAATGTCCCTGCTTACCACCCAATCATGAAATTTTTGAAGAATTGTCCTTTAAAACTTGCCTTTACAAAAAGTCCATCAGTACTATACCAAAACCTCTTGAGGGAGTTCTGAAGTACTGCCATAGCCTATGACCGTAATCCACTGATGACATCAAATAACGTCTATTTTATAGCATCATTTATCCCATGTAATTAACCCATTTTGTGTAATTATTGCAAAGAATTGTTACTTAATCGTTTGTATTTGAGAACTACAGTAATTACGGAGTACTTGGTGAAGATTAAAAAAAAGGCACGCATTCTGGAGCTTAAACGAAGATATTTTGAAGATTACTGTTCTGACAACCAATACGTTGTATCCATTAATGAAGATACGCGCCTATCTGAGGCCTGCACTCACCAAAGACCACGAAGGAACAAGATCATTATGGCCGGTATCCATGAGAAAACCAATACTTCGTGGCGGTTAAAGATGATCTACAGTGTAAGTGAAGAATTAGCTGTGGTGTGAATATAATCACACGGTTGTTCGCGCTTTACTTCGCTGATGCTGTGAAGCCGTTCTGTGCCCGGCGCGTATTTGCTTGTAGTAGGGGGAGGGTCGCGTGGATTCCGGTACATGAGTATCTCTCCACTTGGAATAACATATGATTCTTATACTGGCCCGTATTTCACACTCGACTCAGAAGAACATCGTCCTATATCGGCAGTCCGGAAGGGGTTCTATGAAAATAGAAAACATAAGACAAGTTTAAGTGTGGCTAATTCATATTATCGAACCAAACCACAAAGTCAATTTCAGAGAAGAAAAGAGCAGAAGAGTCTTGCAATCGATCTAAATCCATAGGAAAAACTGTGTAATTTTCGTATACTTTTGTAGATTGTTCAGGTTTTGGTATCATTCATTAACTCGGTAGTTTACCTTGGCCAAACCAATTACACTTGTCTAATTATGATGTTTGACAGGCTAATACCATCATTATTAGCCATTATATAAAGATATGTAATGTTGGTTCGGGTTTACTGACTGTTTTCAGCTTTTTCTAGCACTTATTTTCAGTCAGCAAAAGTCACTTATCTTCTTGTGTGATTTGTAGGTAATTGTATCCTTTACGTAAAGATATGATACATAGTAATGCTATTTGGGCCTATACTCTATGCCTAACAACATGCTTAATGCATATATTACATGTACATTTGTATTATACATTTTCTCTCTCCTAATTCTCACCGATCACTATTTCAAATCCACTAATCAAAACATTAGACACACAAGTAGGAATGCTAATTAGGCATAAAAATCATTTTCATACATAAAACCGTGTTTGGTCCTGTTATAAACATAAAAGTGTATATGTCACTCATTTGTATTCATTTAGGTTATGCGCGCATAATCGTCACTCTATAAAAAGCTGTCACTAACTCCCCGTAAGCGTCAAATCATCCATTTCCCCTCTCAGTCATCATTTACGCAAAGCACATATTTGTTTGAATCTTAAATCATCATAGGAAAACACAATCTCTTAGTTTTTTTGTCTAAATTATGGTGGTGCCCGAAGGGGATGTTTTTATATCTCCTCGTGGTGAGTGGTGACTAACTGAATGATGTAGTGGTAGTGACGTGTGACATTGTGTCTCACGCATGAAGAAATTTTGGCCACCATGAACCACCAACCATCGCTTCATGAGAAACCAAACCCTAATATTAGAATACGTTTTTAGCTGCATCTTAGGCTGTTTTTAGGGTTTCACAACCCTCTTGTAACAGCCTCAACTACATATTTTTATCAAGTGAGATCTTCTATCTTTTATCATTCAATATGTCTATGTGTTGCGTGATTAGTTATTGTTCTTTACTTCTTTTTAACATGTTAGGCTAGATCCTTTTTGTATTTACTTATGATTGCATGAAACTTAATATGTAGATCCTTATTGTGTTGCTTCTTGAAGAAACTAAAGAATCATTGATCCGGTGGTCGGGGAGACTCAAACCACAAGATAGCCATGTTTAGAGAGAGAGTGTAGTGAGAGAAAGAAATGTGTAAAATAAATGTGAAAAGGAAAATGATACAAGAGTCTCAACCCCTCCATGGAAGCCATGGAGGGGTATATATAGTCCATACGCCTCACAACTATACAATAATGCCTATTCTAGTCCTTGCGTATGTGACTATGGTAAACTATGGTAATTCGGTAATGTAGTCACATAAAATGAATTTCTAACAATCTTCCCCCATGAGACGATATACGGAATTACATACAATATTTTCCAAACAAGTACATATTGATTAAGAACAAGAGCTTCCATGAAGCTTCCAATACTGATGATGTCTTATGTGATCTTTGACTTCAAGTCTGCACTCCAACATTAATCATCTTTGTAGTACCTTGTAGGAGAAATATTATAATAGGCATAAACTAGGCAACCCATACACTTTTTGGTTAAGGAGAAGCTTCTGAATCAGCTTCCCCCTAATTCATGCCACATATTCTTCATTTAGAAGCTTTCAAAGCTTCCCCCCAAACTAGTAATCCTCTCTTGAGCAGTTTCAAAGCTTTCTTACAAGCTTAGAATAATTAAGTGCACAGCGGAATTAGTAGGATACCACATCAAATATTACTATTTCTTTAAGAATAAACTTAGTGATTAACCGTTCGGGGAGACATTAACTGAATCAGCAACGCATCTTCTCACGCTTGAATAATTCTTCTCACAACTCTTCCCCCTAGAAATTTAAATAATGCATACTAACTTTCACAAGATATCTCTTCCCTCATATGGTTGAAGAAATGCACCCAAAAGCCACAAGTTAAAGTGCTGATTTTCTCTGCGGTTATGAGATTTGTCTTCCCGGCATGGCCTAACAAAAAAGATTTTCAAGAAAGATGATTTTTTCAAACTTTCAAAAAAAAGAAAGGCAAAGACTCTCGGGTGTATCTCCTTCTTCCCCCTTACTGGTTTTGATACCTCGAAATCTGCAAAACCTTGTACGCACAAATACTTGAATACATGTGTGAAGAATAAATTAGCTTAAATCTATCCTGTGAGAATTTACTATTAATAAAATCTCTACTCATAAACTCTCTCTGACTATCTTTTTACCAACCGTTTTGTAGGCTATTTGAAGTGACCACTGATGGAGTAAACCCGATATACCAAACTTGAAACTGAAGTAGAATTCCCCGTTCTTGTGACTTAAGCTTGCACTAATGTTGGAAGAATAGTATAGAGAAACTCAATACTTATCAAGCAAAGTATGAGATATTCATCACCTTTTACGATTATCCACAACGTCTTCTGCATGTGACACTAAGAACTAAAACTGATGAGGTGTCATTTTATACACTTTTTCAGGGTCGTTTAACCCCCTAAATCGTGCATTTATGCCCAAAATATGTACTTAATCGTTCCTTTTTAGTTATTTCTCATTTGAAAGAATTACACGTGACTTGGACTCATTTGGAGAAGAAACAGACAAGACTACGGACCTACAACAACATTTCTCAAGATTATGTTCTCAGCAGGTGGAGACGGCGTCACAGTTACTACGTGACGCCGTCACAACGCATCCCACGACGGCGTCACAAGATTCCAAGACGGCGTCAGAGATCACGACCCAGCCCATTATCTAGAACATTCTTTTTCACGACGAAGTCACGATTAAAACGCGATGTCGTCGCAACGATTTTCTTATAAATACAAACCCGAATTTAGGGTTTTGAGTGTGTAACTTTAGAATAAAAAGAGGGTATGAACCCTAGTTCGTTTAGCAGATGTTAGGGACGATTTTAGGGCTAAAAACCCTATTGTACTTCCTCCAACTCATGTTTAATCAAGTAAGGTTTATTTAATCATTCAATATGTCTATGTGTTGTTTGATTCATCTATGTTCTTACTTTACTTATAACATGCTAGGCTAAACCTCCTATTGTGTTTATTTATGATTGTATGAAACCTAGAATGTAGATCTTAGTGGTGTTGCTTCTTGTGATGGATGTGCATGTTAGGTCTTAGAAAACCAGCTTTTGTCTATATCAATGTTGATATGTCTAGGGAAACATGATTGTCTAGAAAGAATACCATCGGGTAACAGTCTTCATACTACCTTGCCCCCTAATATTATTGATCCACTCTTAATATATATCACATGTATTTAATATACCCTTAAGGGCCATGTAATAGTCTTCATACTACCTTGCTTGTGCATTGCCTTAACGGAATAATAAATAGACGGCGGGTTCGTGTAATTCGTTCATGACTTAGGAAATAATTACATAGATCATCACAAGTGTGACAAAGCAACAACACTAGGAGAAGCAATCTAGGGAGTAATACATGATTAAATAAACACAATCTTTTATAATATTGTTATCACCAGTAGTTTAGATTATTATTTAGTTTAATAGCTAAAACCATCCAACCTCTCCAATAATATTGTTACAATGACTATTGGCTAATACCTTTAGGTATTAGTCATGTTTATGATAATATAATGTTTTGATTTGTTTTTATATCGATTGTTCTTTATTCGTTGCATGTTGATTATGTTTATCACTTCATACCCGTTTATGTGCTTAATTATGTATTTTATCTATCATTCAACTGGGTCTAGTCCTACATATTTAATGCGCTGCAATTTTGGTGTTGTGTAGGCATAGGCTAAGAGTCCGGGATAGAAATATATAACACTAATTTATATAGCTAGAATAATAGGATCACCAATAGAAAGCCATGTTTTAATCTATGGTTAAGTGGATAGGTAGACTAAGCCTGTGACTTAGATTTACACATAACGTCCTGTTTCCATAGGTAGTTAAATGGGCGTGGACTACTAGTATATGAATTTCCATTAAGCAGTAAGTTGGTAAAGCCTTCATGAGCTAGGATTCAATATAACCACCAATATAGTTTCCTATATAGATTATAATCAATAGTGTGACCTTTATGCGGGTTTTGGTTAATTGTGACAGGATTAACTAGCGACAAACCTCGAGTCTAGGGAGAAGATCCACCTAACTTTGGAATGATATACCACCAACGAATTAATACAATCATTGCACGAATAGACAATCAAGGCATATTATTATATTAAACTGGCTAATACGTTTTCCTTACATTAGGCTTGACCGCTTTTTTATCTTCTGTCTATCAGCTTGTGTGTGTTATTGTCATCAAAACCCTAGATTAGACACCCAAAACTGTGTTAGTCTCTCAGGCTGAAACCCCCTCTTATCATTAGCTTAGGTTTAACATAAATTAGATTAATTTAGTACTAACATAGATAACTAAAATACTAGTAGACTTAAGAATTAACGCTCTCGCTCTTAGTGATCGACACCCTACTTACCAACGAAGCTACATCTGACCGGGTACACTGCCTGTTAGAGTGTTGTTTTTAGGTATAGTCGGCATAAAATAAATAATAAAACTTGATAACTAGAATAACAACCTACACGACGACACAATCAAATTTCAAGAAAGATAATGAGACAAGCTTTCAAGATGAAGAAAGGTATGAGCATGTTGGTCCAAAGTCAAGATGAACAAGTAATGATGAAAGATCTCAAAGGCAAAGTCAAAAGACAAAGACAAAGACAAAGACAAAGAAAAGATCAAGATCAAGATCACATGTGCATGATTGGAACAAATGTTACTAGCTCAACTATTACACGAGAAAGACTCAAGATCAAGACAAGAAGCTTCAAAGATTAACGATCAAGGTCACAAGGAGAGATCTCTATGATCAACCCTTAGGGGGAGATTGTTAGGAATTCAGTTTTTAGTGAAGTGACAATCATTATCGATCTCACAAGCCTTGTAATAGTTCAATAGGCTAATCTATGTAATAGACTAAGGCCCGGCCCATGGAAGCCCATGGAAGGCCCATGGCTGGCCATAGGATGATATATAAGCCCTTCTCTACACATAGAGAAGGTGTGTGAGTGTGTGTTATGTATATGTAAGAAAGCCTTTGAAATAAATATCTTCTAAACACCTCTACCATCCTTTCTCTCTTCTCTTCTATATACGAATTCTATGTTTGTGAGATTTATAGAAAACTTCACCATCCATAGAGCTAAATCAAAAAGAGAATAACCCGGTAGACGAGCTAAACATTGATCCAACCAGACCATATTTACCCCAAGTGTTTCTAACATAGTTAGCATTTACAGGGTAGGTCACTCGCTTACCCAAGAAGAAACCATATGCGGTATTAGCAAATCGTTCGCTTATAGCTCTAATAGACTCCACCGGGACAACCAGATCAATCCCATTACCCGCCGGTGTAAACAAAATACGAAAATTCACTTTCGTCCTACTTGGTTTACTACTAACATTAGCATACCAATTAGACTTACCAGAATTTAATGTTTAAATAAGCATGACACCATCACTAGTCGAATTAAGATGCGTCTGCCACCATTTCCTGAATTGCTAGCCGAACCCGTACCCATATGAATAGTACCAGTAGCATCCATTAACGGAGTTGAACCAGAATCCAACCCCGTCCAAACGAGACATTATTGTTACTCTGCTTCTTCTTTCCACCCCCTCCTCCCGAATCCAGAAAACCAGCTTTCATTATCAATTCATACAAACCATAGAACACGAAGAAACAAATAAATGTCTTATCTTCACTTGCGCATCAACCCTAATAATAGGATTTTAGAATCAGATGTACGACCTAGCAAGTTAATGTGTGGAAAAGTTCATGCGTGGAAAACTCGTATGGTTGAAAAAATATGCTCACCTAATCATGCACTACTCCCTAGTTAGTCTCTCTCTAATTCTATTGCCCGTCACCCTCGTTAGTGTAATGTGTAAGTATTCCCCTAATTCAACAGCGGGTTGGTCAAGTCTGCATTCTATGTGACAACCTAGTCGGGTGTTACCTGTTAGACACGCTCCCTCCCAAAAGTAAATTCACGCACACTAAATACTTAATTCGTTAAGGCTTTGTGACGCCGTCAGACCGTCAAATCTTCTAAGGACTTCTTTGAGTCGGCTATTCTGATGTCGTCTCAAGTCTTGATGACGTCGTCGCTGCTTAATCCTGACGGTGTTTGTAGGAAATTTTGACGTCGTCTCCACATCCTGAGAAGTCACACTTTTTATCAAAAACTTCACTTTCTGTGCACTTTTGGTAAGGGCGTCAGGATGGAAGTCACCGGCTTGAAAAATCATGTTTTTGTCCAGTTTCTTTCTGGATCAAGCCCAAGTCATGTGTTTTTCCTCCAAGTGGTTCTCAAATGCTAAAATAACAAAAAAACGATTAAGTACAATATTTGGGCATTTTTGCATGATTTTGGGGGTTAAATGACCCCAAAAAGTGTATAAATTTACACCTCATCAAAATACCAAAGCACATGGTAAACTTGTTTTAATCACTCATATTAGTTGTTTATATCTATTACAAGTTGTTTTTTAAATAAATTTTGCCAGAAATACCCAAAACTCGCCGGAAACACCAAAAATGGCTACAAATGTCAATTCGATTAATCTCTTCTAGACCGATTACAAGCTACAAGGGGGTCGACCACCCGACTACCAATTCACGATTTTTGCAACTTTGAAAATAACTAATAATATTTGTGTTCTTCGTTATAATTTTTTAGGCGTGTATTTTTATAAGACTAGTAGTAGAGTATTTACGTTTTTCGTTGGCAGGTATCATCTAATTAACATGTTCAGGAAAAAATATTTTTCGATTATACGTGGTGCATATAGTTTTGGAAACCGGACCTGGGAACCGGAGTCACCAATGGTTCGGCTGGCCAATAAAAGCCTACCAAAGACGAACTGATGAGGACCCGTCAGAACTGATAAGAACGGGTCAACCGGGCCTCACCAGGATCAAATTCTTTTTATTTCTTCGATTATTCGTCACCGAGTACCCACCGCCGTAACGCGCGAGTACCCTGCTATGATTACTAAAAAATGATAAGCTTTGTATTTAGAGTTGACACAAAAATTTATTTGCTTTCAAGTTGGACATTTAATTTGGAAAGAAGTTAGTAAACATAAAAGAAAATTTAAAAAAAAGTATGTTTATAAAATAACAAAAGCATTAGATTGACTCCATTTTATTAGATTAAAAAGACATGATTTAAGATTTAAAAAAACATGGAGGGACCAAAAGTGTAAATTTATTAAAACTCACACTACCACTCCCTCATTATTTGTAGTGTTGGCAAATTTCGCCCAAATTGCAATTAATTGATTTTTTTGACATTTTGTACGTATTTTTACGTTTTTTATACGTTTTCGTCAGTTTTTTT
>BQNB010093087.1:0-26454 GCA_026074375.1 Tanacetum coccineum | reverse complement strand
AAATTTCAAAATGATGAAAGGTTGATTCAACTAAAGGAGATTTTTAAAGAACCTTATATACCAGAATACCACTCTTCTTCATCAAGCGAATATGATGATGACGACGATGATAAATGACAAGTTGGGGATGATAATGACAAGAGTTATAGAAGTCATACAGATTTAGTTGAAGATGATCATGTTCAGATAGTAACAAAAGCTCAACAAGAGGAAAGAAACAACCTGCACTACACTGATGAAGAAAACGATGAAAAAGGTGTTTCTCAATCAGAAGATGAGCTAATGAACGATCAAAATACTGAATGTAGTGAAAAAAAGATGAACAAGAAACGGGGACTTCCAAAAAAGATGAAGCTGATAACATTAAGGAAGAAGGGATGGCAAATAAAAAGACAACAAATCAAAAAATCACAGTTGAATTCGATCCTTTTGATGACCCAGAATTTGGGAAATACTATGTAGAAAATGAACATCTATTTGTTCCAACACAACCGAGAGCTGAAAAGAAGAAGGATTAAACAGATGATGAACAGTTAGAAAGTTTTTTTGACAATGAAGAAGAAAATATAAGAAAAGCGCGTGAATTCTCCGCTGAGTTAAGAAAGAAAAATCAGCAGCAAGAATCAGAACGACAAAGAAAAGGCAAAAAAGAAAAGGATCAAATAGGATCATCTTCTCAGGACACTCCTGTTTTCGGCATAGATAATTCTCTCCAAGGTTCTCAGCCGACATTTGATCTCGGTAGAAGCCCAACGTATGAAAAAATGAAGATTATAAGCGAAAAGAAAAAGAAAAGGGGACTAAAATTCAAATACGTAAACAAGACGGTGGACCCATCCGTACCACTTACAGATGATGAGAAGCTTTTGGGAAAAAGCATATTCAGTACACAACAAGAGGAAGAGTAAGTATCCATCTGTTTTACTTATAGAATGTTGATTGTCACTTGAAACATGACAAGTGATATTGATAGAGATATAAGTGTGTTTGATATATTACTAGTGATATATCACTAGTGTATAAAAATATCACTATAGATATTATATCATCTTTTTATCTATTTAGTTTATATGCTTATGGTTATCTCTTGTGCTAATTTACACAGAGAAGAAGTTTTCAATGACAATGAATGTACGATTTTGTTCAGAGTGAATATTCAATCATTTATGAATCAGGTGTCGGGTATATTGGAGGACAAAACAAAAGAAATTGACAAGAAAATAGATGCCCAGTATGACAAGTTTCACGAGAATATAAAATCGTCATTTCTTTTACAACAAACAATGATAGGAGTTGACTTAATATAATTTTAAAACAAAATATTTTATTGCGATGATTTACATCCTTAAATTTTATTTTAAGCTTAAATATAATATTCTTTTCATAATTTAAATTAAATTGTAATCAGGTGCATCGGGAATATCTGAGGACAAACAAGAACTGACAATACACAAGCTCCAGAAAGCATTAATGGGTACAAGTTTCATGAACAAAATGCTAACAATAGAGCAGATGGAGAAGATGATCAATAGGAACAACAATGCTTAAAATCGAGGCGGGTTACACTGAGTCTCGAATGGTATATTAAAAAATATTTTATTACATTTATTTGGAGAAATCAGGAGCCGATCATTCTAATTTATTAACAATTTATAAATATTTTACAAATTTTAAGAAAACCAGGCATTCTTCCCATCATATGCGCTCTAGCATCGTGTACCTATTACTATCCTCATTAGTATTTCAACCACAAACAGGGAAACTTGTGTATAAATAAAGACCAACCAGCGAATCCGAATGTCTACAATTAGTTTTGGCGAAAAAAAACTAAACATACTAAGGAAAATAACAAAAGACAATGTTGAGATCGATTTGTTGGTAATGAATTTTTTGTATCTCAAAACTGATGAATTTTGTTACATTCTCTACTTTTCCTTGAGAGTGCAATATAAACATCACATTAATATACTGCTGACCTGAATACCTAATAAATTCAAGCTATTAATTTGTATAAAGCAGGAGGCATCGATTTGAGCTACCTAATGAGGCGTCTGCACCCTCCTAGATAGATGATATCAAAATACAATGCAGATAAAGATCTTGACATAGCTAAAACCAGCAATCTTAAAAAATGAAATGGTAAAAACAAAAAAAGAAAAATAGCGTATCTGTGGAGAGTTTAGTATTATGAATTATGCTATGGAGAGCTTTATGCAGATCACACTAGACGCAAGTACAATGTGAAAACAGGAAATATAGCTGCTGCCTAAAAAATGACCAACCACAATCATATCGCAGGAAACAGCCAACACTATTAGACACCACACCAGTAGCCAGAGACAACCCCAAAGCAATCAAACTCGACCAGCAGCACACATACAATGCATACCGCATGACACATCAAGTGAAGTAAACTAATCTATATCAGAAAAAGAAGTCTATAATGCAAAATAAAGATGACTAGAAAAGCAGATGAATGGAGGAAGCAATCGACAATGATTTGTCTTGAATTTCATGTTTATGAAAAACTTAGTACTTTTTATTTAGATTCTTAATTTAGTAATAGACATGCCAAGTATGTATGCAACTGCATAAAACAAGTACGATGCTCTCTTTAGTTGTAAACAGCATTTGGACCATTAGTACGATTAGAGTATTATGTCTGGGATCTAGTAATAACATTCAATAATAACTCTTATGCAAACAACCACTTTAATATAAGAGCATTTTATATCATTGGTTCTGATATTAAATTTCTTATATGCATATCTACAAGGAAATAAAACGACTTACAATTGAAATAAGATAAACAAATATCACAATCTGATAACACCACACAATAAGAGAAGATAATATATATAATATCACAAGTTGGATCTACACCAAAAACCCTAAACCCCTAACCACTTGGATAAATACCAAAAATCCTAAACACCAATTAGATCTAATACTCGAATAAAATCTACAAGACCCATATCAACATAGATCTATCCAAAAACCCTAACCCCTAACCACCTTAGAATCTATACTAAAAAACCTAAACAACTAACCAATTTGTATAATATCACAAGTGATATACAAATAAATTTAAAATCTATACCAAAAACACTAAACCCCTAACCACTTAGATCTATACTAAAAAACCTAAACAACTAACCACATGGATCTATACCAAAAACCCTAAACCCATAACCACTTAGATCTATACGAAAAACCCTAAACCTCTAACCACTTAGATTTATACCAAAAACCTTAAACCCCACTTAGATCTATACCAAAAGCCCTAAACACCAGTTAGATCTACACCAAAAACCCTAAACTCCTAACCACTTAGATCTATACCAAAAACCTTAAACACCACTCAGATCTATAACAAAAACCGTAAACACCACTTAGATATATACCAAAAACCCTAAACACCACTTAGATCTATACCAAAAACCCTAAAAACCACTTAGATCTATACCAAAAACCCTAAACACCTAACCACTAAAACCTATACCAAAAACCCTAAACACATAACCAAAAAAAAGATATACCAAAAACTCTAAACCCACTAAAACCTATACCCAAAACACTAAACTCCTAAACAATATGATTAATATCACAAGTGATATATAGATTACCTTTAAAATATATACCAAAACACTAAACCACTAACAATAGGTATAATATCACAAGTGATATATAAAAAACTTTAAATTATATACCAAAAAACTAAACGACTAACTACTGAAATATATACCAAAAAGAATGAGATTTTCAAAATTCACTAATTGATTTGCAAACTACACCCTACATCACTAAATGTAGTTTACAAATCAAGAGAAAAAAAATTAACGGTATATATTTGAAACGTGCATAAACATGTCATCGACAAAATTCAAAACAAAATTATTGCATCTAAAATATAACATAATATCACAAGGGATATAAACATCAATATAAAAACAAAAATTGTTGCATTGCTAATAACATAATATCACAAGTGATAACAAATAAATGCCTAAATCAAAAAAAAATCAGAAAATTTTATTGAAACCTAATGAACATAATTCTTTTTTGAAAGAAGGTAAAATAAGGTGTAAAGAAGAATCCATCAGCTGTACTAAGTTTTTTTTGTATGAAATTAAAATCAGACTTCAACTGCAACAAAACACATCTTAAACTGAAACACTTACAGAAGCACCGTCTTGGGGCCCACCATCCACAGGATCACCGCCGCCAGGCACAACTACTGCAGAATATAAGACATCGGCATTATTCTTCCCTGGACAAGTACGCCTATTGTGATCAGTACCTCCACAAATACCACACCATTCTTTTTTTATTACTTTTCTCCATAGATATTTATCTTCCCCTCTTGATACGCTTCTGCTTCTCACGTCCCTTTGGCCTTACACCTGTTGGATTCTTCACTTTAATCTTATCAGGCTTCTTAACACCCATAAATTCTTGAACCAAATCAAAAAAAACTGTACGAGTTGGAACAATTGGCAAATTAACCTCGACTTCTGACTTTAGTGCTTTCATCTTGTTTACAAACACAGACAACTTTTGCTCATTGTTCCTCAACATATGTATACATGAATCAACTATGATAGAAGCCTCTATTGCAAGCTTCTCAATTGCTTCATTCTTCTCAGCATAATGGTTTTTTTTGTTCCTCAAATGAAGTGGGATCAAATCCCTTGTCCAACGCCTCAATATATGCTGATCTGGAATACAAGACACTTTGAAGTTCTTGAATACACAAAATATATGTCGACATAAAATCCCAGAGCGAACAAAAAGCTGACAACAGCAGGAAACTGAACCATCTCCTTTGTTATAAAGTACCTTCATAATAAAAACATAACATTATATCACAAGTGATACTTCAACTGATATTCTAAATAATACAAATAAAAACTAAAAATATCTCTTGTGATACTTCAAAAACACTAAATAAAAAAATTGAAAAAAATATCATTACAATCATATATCACAGGTGATACTTCATACCATATTTTTAATAATAAAAGTAAAAATTGAAAAATATAAAATGTGATCAATGATATTCAAAATGTGTACCTTGTACTGTCATGTGGCCTTTTGATGTAAATTAATCTCTTCCTCATTATTCTTTTAAGTACTTTCTTTGTCAATCACTTTTCGAGTACCAACAGGTTTTACTTTTTCCTCATCAATAATACAAACATTACATCCCTCATCCGAACTCATAGCCTTTATTGAACATAACCAAGACCTAGCAACAATCTCTGTCTGGACACGAATAAAAAGGCTACGAGTATAAACTTTTGCAGCATGGCCTTCAATAGGTAACGGTGTCAGCAAAGTAGGGAACGAATCAAATGACTGATGATCTAGTTTTTCGTGCGTGCATCTTTGCCTTTCCATTGCAGACTCATAACAAAGCATAAACTTGACAAGTGTTGAACCAGAACCAGTGAAATATGAGAAAAATGAGTTCTCGCTCTCTGACGTAGAAGTAGTCCTCATCAACCTAAATAATGGAGAATCAACAAAGAAAGCGAGGATCCATGATGATCTAAGACGACACATCTTTGACAGCCACTTGAGATTGACAAGATTAAATTCCTCCATAAGCTTATTCCATCTATCCTCAAACTCCTCAGGCCTAATAAACATATTCCAAACGATCTAACCAAATTTAGCTTTGAAATCAGTTTCATCATAAATTCTGGACACAATTTACAAAAACAAAATAAAATGAAGGAAATAAACATTAGCATGGGATATTTATTCAAACAGTCAATTATCACTAGTGATATTTAAACACAAAAAAATTAAAAAATAAAAATAAAAATAAAAATAAAAAATTATCACTAGTGCTATTTATTCAAACAGTCAATTATCACTAATGATATCTATTCAAACAGTCAAGTATCCCTAGTGATATCTATTCAAACAGTCAAGTATCACTAGTGATAAATCACATGTACATCACATTAAACTTTAAAACACAAAAAAAGGAATAAAAATAGTCAAGTATCACAAGTGATAAATAACATGTTATTGTTAAAAAACAATCAAAATATTAAACAACAATGCAATATCACAAGTGATACATGACATGTAAATTAGAACAGTTTCAAAAACAAGTACCTTGGATGGGATTTTCTGCATGATATGCCACATGCAAAGCCTATATTTAGATTTAGGAAACTCATCAGCAACAGCCAGTCGCATCGCTCCATCTTGATCAGTCACAACTATATTAGGTACACGAACAAAATCTTTCTTGAAGGCTCTAAGTAACCATCCATAAGCTTCTGCTGTTTCTTTTTTTAAAAGTCCTGAACCAACAGTAACAAATCTCCTATGATTGTCTATAGCAGTGAAAGGCACAAAAACCATCTTGTACCTGAAAGTTATAAAATTATTAGAAAAATCACAAATGATAATGAATTAAAAAAATTATACAAAAAGCAGTGAAAAAATATCTCAAAAAGATTTTAAATGTCAAAAAAGCATACTTGTTTGCTTTGTATGTCGCATCAAAAGATACGATATCACCAAACTCCTTGTAGTTATATTTGCAACTTCATCAGCCCAAAACAAACTACAAAGCTTAGCATCCTCAATGAAATAGTCAAAAGAAAAGTCTTTTGTGAACTCTTGCCTCTCTTCCATCCTAGTAATGAGCATCTGAGCATTGCTATCTCCTATGAAACAATTAACACCACGGGTGAAGTTCTTAAACTCAGTTTGAGTACCATGAACGAGTGAGGATGAACCTTTCAAACCGGTATACAAATTATGGGCCCTAACAGCACCAATGTTTGCATTAGTAGCTTTGATAATAAACAACTGCTCATTGAAAGTTAACTTCCTCTCAGATTTAGACATATGCTTATACTCAACCCTATCAAGCTCATGATTGTGTTCTATATCGCGTGAATTCCTTTTTTTATTTTGGGGGGTTTATTTGAACCTAGTTTGAGTACCATGCACAAGTGATGACGAACCTTTCAAACCCGTATACAAATTATGAGCTCTCACAGCACCAATGTTTGCATTTGCAGCTTTGATAATAATGCTCATTGTAAGTCAACTTCCTCTCAGCTTTGGACAAGTGCTTATACTCAACCTTATCAAGCTCATGATTGTGTTCAACATCAAAAGTAGTAAGAGTGTACTTTGAGGTATGAGGAACCATATCAAACACAACACGTGCCTTACAACCACAAACTCTAAAGTTTGAAGACCTTACTTGTCTATCATTCTTATTAGGATCTAAAGTATTCAACCAAACTTCCTTCGGACACCCTTCCCTATTACAAACTATATAAAACCTGCCTCTGAAGTGTATTTCCTATACATATGAATACATTCCTCAAGATTATCATTAACAGTCCCTAATACTGGCAAAACACTAGCAGAAACTTTAGGAACCGAATAAACTGATCCGTCAGGCGTGTCAATAAACTCATGATGAATCATTAATTTAGGTGTTTTCAAACTATTAGAAGCTGTAAACAAAAGGTAATAAAACACACAGAAAATATGATATTCCCATAACTATAACAATGAATAAATCAAAAAGTGATACAATACATAACACATAAAAAAAACTTAACAAGTAAAATTCAAAACATATTAAATATCACTAGTGATACAATACATAACACATAATAAAAATCTTAAAGAGTAAATATTAAAACATGTCAAATATCACTAGTGATACAATACATAACACAAAATAAAAATGTTAACAAGTAAAAATCAAAACATATCAAATATCACTAGTGATACAAACACATAAAAAAGTAAACATTAAAACCTATCAAAATAACAAAAATATCACAAGTGATATTACGCATATGGAGTTAATTAATAAGCAAATTAACTAATAAGCAAAATAATACTACAAAATAAGCAAAAATACGACAAATTAAGCAAAATAACTATCTGTTTAAAGCAAAATCAACATGTTAAAAGCTAATTACACTAACAACTTAATTAATAAGCAATATTAAACTATAATAAGCAACTAATCAATAAATTAAAGTAATAAAATAAGCAATATTACACTATAATAAGCAATTTACTCACAACATGCATTATCATCATGAGAAGCAAAGGATCCATATCCGGTATTACTCAAACTGCTAACAAATGCATCAAGTGAATTACTAACAGCTACATCATCTTCTTTTGAAAGTGAAATTGTAGGTTGATTCAAATCAAAAATAGCCATAAGTGATAATTAATGATTGATTATGATGATAATGATCGATTGATGATGATAATAATGAAAATGAACGATTGAAGATGATCATAATGAATAATTGAAGATGATAGGAAAAAAATTGATGATGATCAAAAAAAAATTAATGATGATCGATGGGGGAAAAAGATATAACAGATTGATTGATGGAGGGAAACGGTTAGGAAAGAAACACACACTAATTGTGTGTGAAAAAGTGAGGAATATAAAAAAAGAAAAAAAAAGACTTTATATAGTGGCAGAAAATTAGGTTTATTAAGTTTAAATCTTAGATTAATCCCCATCATTAGATAAAACCCACATGGATGGTGAGGATTTTTCCCTTGGTGTGTAGGGAGAAACTTGTCCTCAATTGAACTTTTCTCTTATACCAAAAGCTTATGCAAAACACAATGATGGAATATGGCTGTAAAGTTTTTGAGTTTGTGTGTGGGTTTTGGTTTGGGGTGGCAAGGCTAGGGCTATGGGCCTATTTTATATTCTTTTTATTATTATTTTTTATAGTATAATTTTAGTGTAGTGAAAGTTTTAAATAAAAGGGTATATAAAAAATGTATATAATTTTAACAAGGATTCGGCTAAGACGCGAGAATAACCGAGGTCTACAAAAATAAAATTTTCGAGCTCACGAGGCATAATATAGAATTTTTAACTTCTTAGGATGCTTAAACATATAGAAATACTAAGCACGACTTGCGAATAGCTAGAACGAGAATTTTCACCAAATCAACTAAAATAGTAGATCGTATAATTTTCTCAAAGTAAAAATATATACGAGGTAGAGATTTAATATTGGCCTTAAAATACGAAATGTCACAACACTCGTCACTTTTGATCAAAATCTATAACTAATATTTTTTTGACGCATTTAGATGAGCAAAATTAAATTAAGGAGTGTTTAGGTTAACTCATAGGTGTTGTTTAGAGTCGAGTTAACCGACACTCTACATTTGTTGCATATAAACACACATTAGGCAACAACTTTCGACACCTCAATTTAGTAATGATAAATTATATGTATTTTCAGTTTGTTGTCTTTAGGTGAAGTTATGTCTCAAGCCGAACTTGAACTAACCAAAATCTACATTCTTCAAATCTCAAACGAAAAATACATCCATAGCCATCTATAACCCTTTATTCAAAATCTAGAGTCTAGGACAATTCACAAAGGTTGTGTAGGTTCTCCGAAATACATTCGACATGATTGCATTCAAGTAATGTTTCAAGTAATCAAACTTTAATGTCTATACGATGTTAACGAAGAAATATATCCAAGATTCTTGTTGGAATTATACTCTTCAGCCGAACTCATAAGAAACAATGACCAAACACTTTCTCTAAAATTTTGGGCATTAAATAAATCATTCAAAATCTCTCTTGAATATCTTTCTTACATTCTTTAAACCTCATTAAGAGGAGATTGCGTCTACTAGGATGAATTATTTCTTGAATCTCTAAGTCCTAATCAAGAAATAAATGGTCCTTACCAAATCGACATTCCAACCCCAAAAGAAATCATATACAACATCGCAATCAATGGAAAAACCATACATCCCAACAAAATTCACAAACATGAACTTCGTAATGACATGAGATCTTGGGATGAAATCATCCGACAAAATGTCTTAGGCATTAAAGAAAACTCAAATTATCTTTTGGCATCATCATGTCACATGATATATTGTATCATGACAAACAAACCTACAACTTCACATATTTCCTTGCCAAACGAATCATAGATATTAAAAATCAACCCAACTCACTAATGCCTTATGGCATGTTGCTTACCCGTCTCTATAACCACATCATATTAATGAAACCACAATTTCAAAAATCCAAATACTTATCCTATCCTCATACCATGTCGTCCACTCTTCAACATCAACTAATGAAGATGAGGATGATGATCAAGTGATCATAAGTGTGATTTAGTATGAAATTGACTCAAAATGCTAGTATTTACTTTGTTTTCTACCATGATGAATATTTGCTACATGAATATGTTGGTGCATTGATACTATGCTACCTTGATTTGCCTTAGATAATTATTACAAAACTATCATCTCTAAGCTATTAATGCATGCTTATTCTCTTCTTACTTGCATAATGCATGCTTGATGCTTCTTCTTGATCACTATGCTTTTGCTTGATCACATACTTGAATTAGACTAGCTTGCCCATATTATTTGGTGTTTACCTAGATTAGTTTATTCTTGGGAAATAGGAGCTGCTGCAAACAGCCATCTCTAGCCTTCTCCTTTCTGCATAAAGTTGAAAACAAGAAATACTAGGAAAATTTCGTAACTCCCAGAAAACGGCTCCCAAATACATAGGACGGCCCCTAATATATTTGGGACCGTCACAATATTTATGAGACCGTCTTCAACAGAGTCACGAAATTTTTACCGTTTCCTTTTTTTCTCAACCATAGACCCTCATTTCTAGCTCTAGCTGGTCTTTCTCTATTTAGACACATACACTTTGGAACCTTACTACACCAACACCATGCTTTTCTAAAAATATATCATCTCCCCTACTACATAAATCCCTCCTTTTCTTCATTATTCATCATTTTATCTTCTCTATTATTCAATCCTCATTCCTCATGTCTTCTTCTCAAAACCCCTTTTCCAACTTCTTAAGAAAACATCGAATCTCCATAAAAGAAGTTTAGAGAAGAACCACCCCCTATCACAATCACCACCTCTATCACATAATGCTTTACCACCACACTCTCCAAGAATTGCTAACCCTCTACCTCCATCTTCTC
This sequence comes from Tanacetum coccineum, assembly GCA_026074375.1. Classification (NCBI taxonomy): domain Eukaryota; kingdom Viridiplantae; phylum Streptophyta; class Magnoliopsida; order Asterales; family Asteraceae; genus Tanacetum; species Tanacetum coccineum. The sequence goes on along the minus strand of BQNB010093087.1, from coordinate 15,430 downwards.
AATCCCAAAATCTACTTTGGAACCAAATAGTGAATGAAATCAATCAACTTCATCACCTATCAAATCTCATTGAAACCAACATTTAAAATGCAACAAATGCTTTGACATAAATAACTCCATCTCCACCTTCTCCACAATCACCCATGATTCACCCAGCTACTCTTGACCAAGTCAACTTTCATTCGGGTTTTTGTCATTGTTGCATGTACACCCAAAATCTATTTCATACTGTGGAAAACTAAAAAGGGGGTTGAATAGCTTATCCCTTTCTAATTTGATGTATAGTTTGTTTATAAAAACTTAGATTCAACTTTATGTGATCTTAATATGTTCACAATATGAACAATACAAGTAAGTAAATAAATGATATGAAAGACAAGAGATAAGAGTTAGAAAGATCAAACCACAACGCAAGGATTTATAGTGGTTCGGTAACAAAGCACCTCTTCGCCATACTCCACTCCCCGAGCACCAAACTCGAGAGTTCTCTTCACTATGTCAACAAACTCCCTTTAGACGGAGAAAACCATACACAACTAAGCTTACACCGATTTCTGACACTAAGCCAAATGTCGAGTTAATGATCACCATAACCTACCTATTACACACAACTACAATACATACCTTCACAATATACACAAATGATTTACAAGATATAATACAACTTCACAATAACAAAAATAAAACTACAATACTACTTGATGATAAGAAGTATTCTTCTCTTACACTTGAGGAATTAAGCTTGAATCACTTAGAAACGAAAGCTTAAGATTAAATTATCAAAGGATTGTAGGTGATGTATGGACTATTTTAGACAGAGGAGAATGAGTGCAAAATGTGAGAAAATAAGTAGGGAACAGTCTGCTATTTATAGGCAAAGCTGGGAGCGTTTTGGCTTGGCCGGCCCTCTTATCACTAATGGGCCGCCCTTATATTTAAGGGGGCGGCCCAGGCTCAGACGCTCCCTTTTTTGTCTTTTCCAGGGGAGGTGTTTTCTGCAACATTTTTAGCCGTTTTAAGGTAGAAATTTTGAATTCAAAATATTTATTTTGAACAAAACATTTCTTTTAAATGTAGAAGATGTTTTGTAAAAGTTATAAAAATGTTTGCAACATTTTATAAAAAATGTGAGTTTGAATAAAAATTCCTTTGATTATAAAATGCATTAAGCATTTATTTATTCATACCTTTAAGTGATTAAATTTTCGAAATAAAATTTTTACTCCTAATTACTTGTTTACGTTTTATTTTACATTGAGCGTTTTTACATTTTGTAATTATCAAAACGTAGAGAGGTTGAAAAATATTAATAACGTTTTAGGCATTATTTCTATCAACAATCTCCCCCTTTTTGATGATTACAAAATCTAAACTCATTAAATATAAAATTATTATAAAGCAAGTATTTAGTGAGTTTTATTTCTATTTCTCCCCCTTTTTGTAGAATCAAAAAGGCTTCATCTATGATTACGCGTAGAATCGACGGAATAAATGCTCCCCCTTGATGTGTGCTCCCCCTCGTTCGAGGGCACCAAGGAATCGAGCTATGGCATCTTTGCTACAAAAACGAGTTAGAGGAACAAACAAACAATGTTTCTAACATAAAGCAAAAAGAAATATTTAAACATGGTGACAATAAAGTTTGGCCAACCATCAATCAAGGAAACTCAACTATATATTTATATAGGAGACAACTAACAAGTTTACCAATCACATATTTAAAAGCGTAAAAGTCCATTCATTCAACATAAAAAATTGTGTGTAACACACAATCATACAAATAGCATGCATTAAAAAAATTATGCTTAAGGCATAATAATACATCATACATTGATAAAAGCTACAAAGTTCCTAATATTCCTAGAATCCCATAGGACTTGCTTGCAAAAGGTTTGGTTGAAGATTATTTAAAACATGAGTTACTAAACATATAATATGTTTAGTTTGGGGAAAGTGATGGTGGTGGTGGTGAATTTGGTGGTGGTGGTTGTGAGAGCATGTGTTCAATGTAAGAAAACATGTATTGGAGTTCATCTCTCAACCCAAAGATGAGGGTTCGGTTGTGAATGCAACATAGGCATGAATCACCATGTGCTTCAAGAAGGTTCCAAGGAACGGGATGACCAAATAGAGGTGAGGGAGGTGATGGAGTATTGAATTGAACATCAAGTTGAGTGATTGGTGAAAGAGTGAGAGTGATGTCCATGGAACCACTTTCTTAAGTTAGAGGTGGTGGTGGCACTCTTAGAGGAGGAGACATTGATGAGTTCAAGTAGCCATGGGTTGATGGTGATGTGGAGGATGTTGGTGATTTGGGTTTGTGATCAATGGAGGATGAAGAAGTGGCTATAGTGGATGGAGTTTTTAAGGGTGCATGTGGGGTACTTGGTGATAAAACTTGGTAATTTGGAGAAGGAGTTTTGGTGTCATCATTTGTGAGATCAATGAATAGTTGTTTTGGTGGTATTATGTTGATTTTTGCTCTTTTGGAAGGTTTAGAAATGGAAGCTCTAGTGGATGCCATGGAGGTTTATGGTGGTTGATAATGGATGAAGAAGATGATGAAGTGGTAGTAAACATTTGGAGGGAATTTATTGGAAGAGAATAGTTTAGAAATGGAATGAATTTGAATTAGTTCAAGAGTTTCCAAAATGTGTTTGATTTTTTTGGGTAAGGGTAGCTGAGGCTAGATAAAAGAGAGTCAAAAAGCAAAAAGAAACCCCCTTATCTATGGTGTCGGCCCCCTTGTTGATAAGGGGGTTGCCCTTATGAGCTAAGGGGGCCGCCCATCTGATACTTTTCAGACGACCAAAAATTTTATTTTTGCTAAAGTTTTATGAGAAAGGTTATATTTTGGTGATCAATTTGCAGCAAGTCCTATGTGAATGTATATATGTTCATGAAACAAATATATCATATATGCATTTAACACATAATAGTTCATGAAATAAAGATGAATGATTATATTCTAATAAGCTTACCATAATAATTAGAGGTCCTAAATAATCTAACCAAGTTCATGTTCTTCCGACTAAGTCGGGTTGTCATCATACAAGCAATTAAACATAAATACAAGTTCACACAAAGTCCTAAACAAATTATTCTACCGAGCCAATCATCATTCAACATCTTCATTTCTTTTTCTTTCCAAAGACTCCTCGCAATGCCTTCCCAAATGATTTGAATCCACCTGTAACTTCTTCATGGATTTGTTGCGTTTGATTGAGCAAGGTAGTTTGTCGCTCGAAGAGAAGATCATCATCTTGTTGAGAGAAAGTAGGAATGTCGTATCTTTGGTAATTGAGTGGACGAAGAGTGTTAAGATAGGTGGTAGGAGATGGGGTACTAGCACGAGAAGCATTATTATCTTCATCATCATCTCCATGGTGAGATGAAGATCCATAATTATAGGCGTATGATGATGAGACGGAGTGACGGGCTTTAGGCATTCTACGATCACTTTGGGGTTTTCGAGTTTGTTTCAAGGCGAGTGGACGCATGACCCTATCGACGACATTGTAAATACCATTATCAAGATGAGGGTAATGTTCCATGACGTGTCGAAAAAGACAAGTCAAGAACATGCCATAAGGAAGATTGGCATTTGGAGTCGCCCGAGCACATTCAATTCCTTTAACAAAGAAATAAGCAAGATTATATTGTTCTTCGGAAACAATACAATACAATATGTGAGCGAGACTAGCCGGAAGACGGTCTCGGTGGCCTCCTAGTCCGAACACATTCTCACGAATGAGTTCTTCCTAACGCTTCATGTCTTGTCTTAATTCTTTGATAAGAATTTGATTAGGAGTGAGAACGACATTTTGGCTTTTGATGGTGCGGTTTAACTCGACACATTCCAATTGAAGAAATCGACGAATATCATTGGGAGTAGGAAGATCGGTATGATACTATCCCTCAGTCTCTTAGGAGTATGCAAGAGATGCAAGATCCCATTCGTTTGTGAAGACGGCTTGACCATTATATGGAATTCTAAGAATTTGACCGAATTGTGCGAGTGAGAGAGTGATAAATTCATGTTGGATCATGAATGAGATTAAAAGATAACCGTACTCATCGGTTTAGACTTTGACTTGACTATAAAAATTTAGAATGAATCGAGAAACGATTGGCTCATTGATCTCGAAAAGACAATTGAAGCGAACATTGGTAAACATTCGCTCAATGCCGTTGGATTTGTAATAGAGTTGATCCACGACTCGACCCTCGTAAATGCAACGGTTTTCGATTGGTTTATAGAATTGAGCAAGGACGGAAGAAAATCCGGGTATTTCGGATACTTTAGGAATATATGATTTGGTACGGGAGATATCACCAATAATTGTTCGAGGCATGTTTATCACCTAAATAAGACAACAACAAAATAAAATATTAATACAAGAAAAAAAATGGCGTTTTAAAAACAATATATGTAGAACAAAAATTACTTCGACTCTAAAAATAAAAACCTAAAAAGTAATCCAAACGTTCCTTGATTTATTTTTGACTCAATCTAGAGTATCAAATAATATATATTAATTATATATTTCGACACCTAGCATAATCTCGTCAAGTGTTTCGATGCTAAATAAGTAGAGTAGAGATTATTTCGATCTTAGACTAAATATCTAGGAGATAATCCAAATGCTCTTTTATTAACATACAACTTGACTAAGATCGTCGAACGATATACATTACGTTGTATATTTCGCCGACTAAAATGAGTTCATTACGTGTGGCTTAATAAAAATGGGATGACGTTTATTTTGACTCAAATTGACAGTTTAACATGTTAAACCAAACGCCCCTTTATTTTTATTAAATGTATCGATATATATATATATGAATTATATATATTGATGACTAATACACGTTTATTATGTGTTTATACACATGACAAAATGTAGTGATGGTCATTTCGACTCTAGACCATAATCCTATGAAATGATCTAAACGCTCCCTTGGTTTTATAAAACTTGTTTAATGATGTCGAAAAATATATATTAAGATATGTATGTTCCGATAAACAATACATGATTATTTTAACATGTTTTTGGCGTGAATCAACAACGTATAAGTTTTGTTTAGAAATTTTCATTTTTTTAAAAAATTTTGAAAATGTATATATATCCTTATGAAATTTTCAACCCAAAAAATGTGATTCAATCCTATTGGAAATTACGAATTCCTTTTACTACAGGAATCATTATAGTTATGAATTATCTAGTTCTAAATACAAGAATGTAAAGAACAAAAAAAAATGAAAAACACCCAATTTTGATTAAGAGCAAAATTGGATGAAATCAAAAGAGAGAAGTATGAAAAATCTTACAATAGATGTTGTTAATCAAGTTCTTGGTGTTTTCCCCTTGCGAAAATGGATTGATTTTGAGTTTAGAGGTTAGATTTTGTGGTTTTGGTGATGGTGTTTTCGTCACACCGGCGCAGAGAGGGAAGAGGAAGACAAAGTGGGATGTTTGGAATTGTGATTAACGCTGAAATCACAACACTGAAATGAAACCAACTGAGCTTAGCTCAGTTAGCCACCTGAGGTCTCCTAAGGAGCTTTGGGGGGAGGTTTTACCCTCCTAGGCAAGGTCTCAAGTTCGAGTCTTGACTAGGGCGATAGGGGTTTCCTCTCGCGTGCGTAAAGGGAAGGGTGCCATTGCTTTCTGGGATGGACCCAACCTGGTTGTGTGGGCTCGCTACGCCTTCTGGGCTAGGGGCCATGTAGCCACAATTGTCGTTCTAAAAAAAAGATTAACACTGAAATGAGAGTGTTTGACGATTTTAAATAGCCGCCCCCCTTAGTGATAAAGGGGTCGTCCCTTTTAACACGACCAATCCCCTTATAGATAAGGGGGCCGCCTATCTGACGACCAAGATTTTCTTGGTTTTTTGATTTTGACTAGTTTTGTCAGTATATAATTATCAAAATAGGTCGGGAGCTACTAGTAATATTATTTAAGATAATCTAGTTGTCGAAAAATGACGTTGAAGATGAAAAGAAAATACTTGACACATTTAATTAACTTTTCGTTTAATTAAATGAACTTAAATAATTTCCAATGAAATGTTTAGGTTTGTCAAGAATTTTAGGCCAAGAAGAGGTTTAGAGATGATTGACGAAATTTGATTGACATTTTAATTAACCTTTCGCTAATTAAAAATACTTTGACTATTTCGAATGAGATAATCAAGTTGTCAAGCCGAGAGAAGATTTAACGAGGATTTAGTGACGTTTTTAATAAACTTCTTGTTAATTGAATAGATTAATTACTTCGGATGAAATAATTAATTGACACTATTTAGAGTGTTTGCGAGGCGAGAGAGATGATTAATAAGTGACGATAAAATAATGGAGTCAAAGCTCGATAAGACAATTTCGATAGACGTAGTTCATTGTAGACATGTAGTCGAGGTGGATGTCGTAGTCGAAGACAGTTTGTTTCATCCATAGTGTTTTGATGTCATGCCTTTATAGCGCTTTTGAGTATGGTGTAAAACTAATCCTACTTATATGTTAATTATTACCCACAAACTCACTTTTCTTCATCTATGTGAGTTCACTATATGTGGACATAGAAGATTTCCATTTAATAGAGGTACGTAGAGAATCCTAATTCAACTACGTGAGGGAGAGGTTTATCATGAACAATTTCTTGTTTTTCATTTAATTCTACATAACCAACAAATAGTGTATCTAGTGACTACACTATTTATATTCTATTAACTATAACTCTTTAGCAAGTACTACTTGTAACATAATAACACATGATCAATTTAACACTTTGCACATAATCTATATTTTAAGTAATTGGGAAAGAAAACATACCTTTACCTACAATGTGTATTCTTCAACATCTTCAAGTGAGAAAGACTTTGAAGGAGAAATCTTTTGGTAATCCCGTCATAGAATATGAATATATGGTCTTTAATCCACTCGTCGTATTCCAAAGAATGTTCATAAATAACTCAACCTAAATATTGTAACGACTCAACCATTTGGTCCCCAATGTCTCATGGGTCCAAAATTGTGAGTCCTAAACATATTTTGCATAGGTTGCATTTGATTCGGATACATATATGGTGAATACATTCCCCATGGAGCAAAGCTTGGTTGTTGTGAATAATTCCACATTGAATGATTGGTGTTAGGGTAACTTTGTCTACCTTGATCTATCTTCGGTTGTGGTGTTTTAGACCGAGGGTGAGGATTATTTGTTCTTTTTGGAGGAGGAGTTTTAGATCTCATTTTGGGTTTAGTAAATCCGACTCTGGGTTTTAAAGAGGGTTTATAAAAACGTTTTACTTCATCATCGCTTGCAATGGGAATTTTAGTATTGTTTATAAGTATAAATTTTGGTCTTGGGCTTGAACTTGATTCAACTAATTTTTCTTTAGGTTTAATTTCTTATGACTGCACAAAATTTACTTGTTTAGTCTCACTTTTTGATCCTTTGGTAAAATTAAATCCTAGACCGGATTTATCTCTGGATGGTTTTTGAAAACTTATTATTTTCTTAAGTGAGTGACTACTATTATTAAACTGATTAAGCTTATAAATTTCTTCCTTAAGCTTTTCATTTTCAAACTTGAGGTCTTGACATATTTTACATTCTTCATTAACCTTTTTACCTTTTTCTAATTTAGATAGTTTATCTTTTAGTTCGAATACTTTATTTTCTAATCGATTTTTAATAAGTTTTAGTGATTTATTTTTAACCAGGACTTTTAGACATATTTTGCATAATCGATTATATTTACTATCTAAGTCTTTTTCATCTAATGATGATAGGTCGTCACTAAAGAATTCGATTTCGGAAGATACCTTATTGGATGCTTTAGCCATAAGACATTTTTCATCCTTAGTCTTTTCTTCTCTTTCTTTGTCGCTATCACTCCATGATCCTCCGACGTAGGCTCTTCGATTATGGTTTCTTGATAGTTTTGGGCATTCTCCAATGAGATGATTTGGATCTCCACATTTGAAGCATTTTCTTTCGCTTTTGTCGTTTTTGTCATCTTTATTTCTTTGGGATGGCTTTCTTTCATCGTGTGGTTGTCTTACAAATCTTCCTCGTCTTTTGAAAAATTTCTTGAAGTCTCTCACGGCCATGGTGTATTCTTCGTCTTCACTATCAGAGGGCGAACTATCTTCATCACTAGATTCCTTTTTAGCCTTTAAGGAAAGAGATCTATTTTGTTCTCTTTTGCCTTTAACCATTTTAGAATCTTTCTTTATTATCACTTCATAAACTTTCAAGTTTCCAATAAGTTCATCAAGCGATAGTGATGTTAAATCCTTCGACTCTTCAATAGCCGTAACCTTTGCGCGCCATTTAGGATGAAGTGCCCTAAGAAATTTCCTAACATAATTCTTGCTAGAAAAACCTTCATCAAGTGCTTTTAGACTAGTAATAATAGTGTTAAATCTAGCAAAACCATTATCTATCGATTCCTCTTCCGGAATCGTAAATTGTTCATATTGAACAAGAAGATCTATTTTATTATCTTTGACTTACAATACCTTGTGAGGAATTAGTAAAGTATCCCAAATTTCTTTTGTCGTTTTACACATAAAATTCTTTCGTATTCTTTGCGTGGCAAAGCATTATAAATTACCATTTTAGCTTCATTATTTTTAGCGAGTTTCTTTTTAAGATCATCATTTTGTTTATCAAATGGTACAATTTCATCCTTTTTAGTTTCGGGATTATTTTGAACGGGAGGAAAATCACCATAGGTAATAATATGCCAAAGATCTAGATCTTTTGATTTCACATAAGTTTCGAATCTATTTTTCCAATAAATAAATCCATCACTTTCAAATAGTGGTGGTCTTTGCATAGATTGCCCTTCTAAATATTTTTCCGATTTCATAGATCGATTCAAGTTTTAAAATACAGTTTATTTTAAAAATCTTGTTTGACGTGGCTCTGATACCAATTGTGGAAAACTAGAAGGGGGGTTGAATAGTTTACCGCTTTTTAATTTGATGTATAGTTTGTTTATAAAAACTTAGATTCAACTTTATGTGATCTCAATATGTGCACAATATGAATAAATACAAGTAATTTAATAAATTAAATGAAAGACAAGAGATAAGAGTTAGAAAGATCAAACCACAACACAAGGATTTATAGTGGTTCGGTAACGAAGCACCTCTTCGCCCTACTCCACTCCCCGAGCACCTAACTCGAGAGTTCTATTTACTATGTCAACAAACTCCCTTTAGGCGGAGAAAACCATACACGACTAAGCTTACACCAATTTCCGTCACTAAGCCAAATGTCGAGTTCTAATCCTAGCTAGAACCAATCTATCATGACTTTTGTATTTTGAGGACTAAAATACTAACCGCACTACTTCACTACAATTCACAACTTCACTTCTCTTCACAACTTCACTTCACTTCACAACTCCACTTCACTTCACAACTTTACTTCACTTCACAACTTCACTTCACTTCACCTAGACACTACCACGATCACACCAATCTAACACTACTTACTATGATCACCACGATCTAACTATACTTTCAATGATCACCACAATCTACCTATTACACACAACTACAATACACACCTTCACAATATACACAAATGATTTACAAGATATAATACAACTTCACAATAACAAAAACAAAACTACAATACTTCTTGACTTGATGATAAGAAGTATTCTTCTCTTGCACTTGAGGAATTAAGCTTGAATCACTTGGAAACAAAAGCTTAAGATTAAATGATCAAAGGATTGTAGGTGATGTATGGACTGATTTTAGACAGAAAAGAATGAGTGCAAAAGGTGAGAAAATCAGTGGGGAACAGTCTGCTATTTATAGGCAAAGCTGGGAGCGTTTTGGCTTGGCCGGCCCCCTTAGCTCCATGGCCGCCCCCTTATCACTAAGGGGGCCGCCCTTATATTTAAGGGGGCCGCCCAGGCTCAGACGCTCCCTTTTTTGTCTTTTCCAGGGGAGGTGTTTTCTGGAACATTTCTAGCCGTTTTAAGGTAGAAAATTTGAATTCAAAATATTTATTTTGAATAAAACATTTCTTTTAAATGTAGAAAATGTTTTGTAAAAGTTATAAAAATGTTTGCAACATTTTATAAAAAATGTGAGTTTGAATAAAAATTCCTTTGATCATAAAATGCATTAAGCATTTATTTATTCATACCTTTAAGTGATTAAATTTTCAAAATGAAAATTTTACTACTAATTACTTGTTTACGTTTAATTTTACATTGAGCGTTTTTACATTTTGTAATTATCAAAACGTAGAGAGGTAAAAAAATATTAATAACGTTTTAGACATTATTTCTATCAACACATACATTGAATGACCTCAATCGAATTAAGTTCCTTATCACTCGAGTCCATGTCCCACAAAACAATGTCTCGCCAACTTCTCCTTTATCACCTTGTCATAATTAAACATTCTTATATGTTTAATTTCCTTGAATAAATGTCCATCCATCTTTTGTTTAAGGCATCTCCTAGACATCAATAATTAACTAGCTTAGTTGTAGTTTAGGATGTTTATTTATGTTATGCCTCTATGTTTACCTTCTAGTCTTGTAAAATTCATACCTTTCAAGTATGAATTTATTTTAATTTTATGAATGAATGGTTTTATCTTATTAGTATGATGGGTGATTTTAGTGCATACTTGTCTTGGCTACATTTTTTGTAGCCATCTTTATATATATTTGTCGTGATATTGCTCCAAGTTAGAAATATATCTCGCACTCGTCTTTCTAACTCGTTTTTGTAGCAAGTCACTAGCTCGATCCCTTGGTGCCCCAAACGAGGGGGAGTATACATTAAGGGGGAGCGTTAGCGTCGTCGATTCTTTTCTCCTCTCTACTCGATGACTAACCTTTTTTGATTGACAAAAAGGGGGAGAAATGGATTAAAACTCATTAATAACTTGTAAACTTTATTTTTATATAAAATAAGTTTATATTTTTTTATCATCAAAAAGGGAGAGATTGTTAATACAAATAATGTCTAAAAACGTTATTTATATTTTTCGACCACTCTACGTTTTGAAGATGACAAAATATAAAAACATTTTACGATAAAAATAAAAGTATACACGTTATTAGTTATGAATTCTATTTCGACGTAAATCACTTAAGGTATGTATAAACAAATAATTAAACTTGATTAGTGATCAAGGATATATCTTTTGGTCCTAAACTTTACATTTTTACAAATTTAATAAAACGTTTTTATAAAAATAAAAATATTTTCAAAATATTTTTTAATTAAAGAAATGTTTTATTTATTTATATAAATTCAAAATCTGATTTTTCCCCCCAAAACATATAAAATTAGACCAGATAAACATTTCCTTACTAAAAGACAAAAAAGAGGAGCTTCTACCTAGGGACGGCCCCAGATATATTTGGGACCGTGGGACCTTCCACAGTAGACGTTATCCTCTCTCTTGCCTATAATTACTGCACTATTACCTAGCAGTTTTTCATCCTTTTGCACATAGTTTTCTGTCATATTTCTCTCTCTACATCTCTCTATATCTCTTTAAATCTTTCTAAACATTTGATCACTAAAAAAAACTAACTTTTTTAATCTTGTTTAAGTGATCTATTCTTTCTTCTTCCCTCAAGTGCAAGAGAAGAACACTCATATTCGCCAAGAAACGAAGTGTTGTAGATTAGTGCTTTCTCTTCAATCTTCTTCTAGATTTGATTTCTTATATCATTCTTGTGTAGTTGTGTAGATCCGGATAGTGTATATATCCGGAAGTGTTGATTATGTGTCGGTTAGTATTTTAGGCATTAAAATACATTAGTGAAGTGGTAGATTGGTTCTAGCTAAGATTAGGACTCGACATTTAACTTAGTGTCAGAAATTGGTATAAGCGACGTGTAACGGTTTTCTTCGCCCGAAAAGAGCTTGTTGACATAGTAAATCTCGAGTCGGATACTCGGGGAGTGGAGTAGGACGAAAAAGAGCTTCATAGCCAAACCACTATAATTTTCGGTGTTGTGATTTGATTGTTTTATCTCTTATCTCTTATCTTTTATTTTATATCTTGTAGCTACTATTTATATTGTGTTTGTGTTGATTGTACTTAGATATATTGTTTATCCATATTATTGGTTGATCTCACATAAACACGAATCTATGATTTTTATAAGCAAACTTTTAAAACGTCAATTAACTTTTTTTATCTCATTAAGGAATATATTAAATTTTTCCTTTTTATATTAAATTTTTTTTACTTTCCTTACCCCTTTCCTTCTTTTTTTTTTTTCCCGATCTTAATATTTTATTAATGAAGGAGATTCATTAATCCCCCCACAACATATAAAATTAAGACCAACAGAATAAACATTTCCTTACTAAAAAAAGGCAAAAAATGAAGAAGCCTACAAAAAAAAAATAGGAGCTTCATCTATAGCTATCTATACAAACATAGGGTAGGTATGGCCCGGAGAATAACAAGCTCAATGGGGGGGGTGTTTGTTGTACGATGATGTATCTCCCCCAGTGGGACCCCATCCCCCCTGGCCACAGAATACTTAATCCCCATCTCACATACCTCGTACCTACGACATTAACATAAAAATAACCTCCTCTCTATTGCCTATAAATAACTTATACTTACTAATAATTTATACTACAAAACTACACTCATTCCAAGAACTCCACAACCATTAACTCAAACCATACCATCCAACCCACCAAACAGCTAACACCAACCTCCACAACCACCCAACCATCCCGCCAACCACCAGCACACCCAAGCCGCAAACCAGAGACCGAGTGCGCTGTGTCCCTAGAAATAACCTCCTCAAGCGAGCCGGGACATAGATCACAGAATAACAAATATACCCCCAAAAAATATAAAAACAAAATAAAAAAAAAACCCCAGTACCAAAAAATCCCCACTAAAACGAACAAACTACCAACCTTGACAAATAATCTACCCCATCACCCCATACCCCCCACCAGATCAAAAAATCACTCGACACTTTACTCAAAAAAAATCACACTCTCCCTCATACCAAACTCTTTTCTCTCTGGAGGTTAGTTAGATAACGATGTATCGGGGGGGGTACGCGGGGTCCGTTCTCCATCTCTCTCATCCTCTTCTTCACGGCTCTCATTTCTCAGTATTTCCCTCTTCTCTCCTCTTTATCTCCTTCTTTACTATTTTCTTTCTTCCTTCTATTTTTTCCTCATTCTTCCTCACATCATCTCTCTTATACACTCTCCACTATAAAAACGCCATAGCAGAAATATGCATCAAAAAAACAAGCAAAAAAAGGAAGGCAGGTGGGGGGGGGAAATCAAACCCCATGCCGAACCCGCGCCGGCCAACGGGGCGACAGGGTGGGGGGCGGGCGGGGCGTACACCACACCGTGCCTGGGGGTATGACAAACACACGCACACACCACTACTACTCGTCATGCTCTAAAACACCACCTCAACTATATACTACATCCCCCACTTACCACCCAAACACTCCACACACCACCTAACACACCGTTGGTGTACTCTGGTGTGTGAACATTGTGAATTTAATGAGCATACTATTGATAGATGTTATAAGTTGATTAGGTATCCTGCAAATTTTCCAAAAAATAATAACTCTAATAATAATACTCAAAATGTTCAAAAGTTTAACAAGAGGTTTATAAATAACAATAACTCTCTTAGAACTAGTTCCACTTTCACCTTTTAGGATGAACAGATTTCAAAACTTATTTCTTTGATCAAAGAAAATTATGTTAATGATGTTGGTAAAGGAGTACATGTTGTTGGTGGTTAGTTTCCAGAATATGGTGAAGATAATCAATGGAATCATGTAATCACTTTTTAAAAGAAACTATTTGACCCTAATACCTGGGTATCACGAATATCTCTTTGGGATAAGACCAAATGTTATGTTCTTGAATTAGGCACAATTTTAAAACCCTTTCGCTTTTAAGTGTTTATGTGTGTTTTTCATGCAAGTGTTCATCTCTATTTATAGGGATGAAAACTCTTAATCAAAAAATTTGTAACTCCTGGTCAAAAGGAGTTATGAGGATTAATAAGCCAATTAATCTCATAACCTCCTTCATAAATTCATTAGTGGTTACATGATCATAATCATGGTCACTAAGTCAAACTTGAAACCGTCCATTTAATAAGTCAGGAATAGTATTATTCAAACTGGAAAAAAACACGTATCAATATATAATGAACTCACACAGTCGTACAGTTGAACTTATAAATTTTGAGGATTGCCTTTTTCTAGCAAGAAATTGGACTAACGTCTTATATTTTTTTGACTTGTTATGGAATTTTGAAACTACTTGAAAGACATGTACTATCAAAACCGACTAAAAGAGTTGGTAAGCATCGGACTGACTGAATAAAAAAAGTAATTTTAAATACCGTCTTTTATGAGTTATGAGTCCTAATACCGTCTTTCACAGTGTATGGGAGGTTGAGACGTAGACATCCTTACCTCTACCTAAAGTAGAGAGACTGGTTCCGGTTCTACCAAAAGTAAAAAAGGACTTCCGGTCTTACAAAGAGTGAGGATCGAACTCTTGGCCTCTGTCTCCGGAGACAAGGGTGAATGAGTACTAATAATGTAAATACATTAAATTAGTACGAGTAGTATTTAAATTAGTCCGAAACAATATATCATACAGACGTACTACAGAGTAATCAACAATTAACAATGCAAGTTGTTTTGTAAATTATGAATTAGATATTATATTATAGAAAATTTAAAATATCTTACTGTTGATGGAACAATGATATGTTTGTTAAGATTGCTTATAATTTTAGGGTGTTCTTATGGTTTGGTCATCCGGGTGTTGTTGATTTGAGCTAATTAGTACAGGGTGTTCGTTAGATTTTGATCTTGACTGTTGATTTTTGGTTGTTTTTTGGTTTGATCGAGAATTGTCTTAAAAAATATGACACTAGAAATTGGTTTGATCGATTTCATTGTTGATTGAGGATTGTGAAGGTGGTTGGGGGTAGTGAGAGTGGTGGCGTATAGTTGTGGTGGTGGATGGAGGTGGTGAGAGTGGTGGCGTATGGTTGTGGTATATAACCTTTAGTGGAAGTATCAGGAATAAAAAAAAATAAGCCACCTCATTATCATAAACCAAGGTGGAAATAAAAAAAAATACACGTACATATTAAATATATAATATGTTTCAAGTCGATTAAAAATTTAAAAGTACATGGGTTTCGGTGTTAATAAAAAAGTAAATGGTTCAAGTTGAGAAATTATAGAAAGTGCGTTGGTAATTTATGGTTTTTACCATTTAAGAATAAATGAAGTTATTCTCGCTTTGCTTTTATTTGTTTTTGCTTTTATGTTTTGTGTTTGTTAGCTTTTGCTGGTCTTCTTTTTTCTTTTGCGCTTTACTTATTCTGTTATGTTTGGT
>BQNB010093086.1:0-26454 GCA_026074375.1 Tanacetum coccineum | reverse complement strand
TATATTTTATGACTATTGTACTATTATTTAACACCCAAATTGTTGGTTCCGCTGCGTGTAAATTTGGGGGTGTTAAAGTTTTTAACAATGAAATTATTCCATTTCTAAAATCTTTAAAAGGCATCTTCAATGTGTTTGATAGAGATCTTCTAAATGAAATAATGGAAGTACAGACAGTTTTTAACCAAATGGACGTTGATGTTCAACAGTTTTCAGTCTACAAACAATGTTTGAAAATTGATAAGAAATAATTAATTTTGGAAAATGATCGACTCTTGCAACAAATTATGTCTCAAGAAGTTCTTTTAACTATGATGAATTCTATGTCTTTGATTGGTGAATCTGTGAATATGGATGGAAAGAAAAAAGAAACTTATAATCTTGAGGCCGAGCTTTTGAAATCACAAAATGCGTTTAATGATCTTTTAAAACGTCACTGACAACTTGAAAAATATTGTATTTCTCTTGAATGCTCAATACAACTCAATCAAGAAATTTTTCAAAAACGTGAATCTTGTGATAATCAAAATGCTCTTGAAATTCCTAAATTTTTTGCATATAATGATTTGAAAGCTCAGCTTCAAGACAAAGATAGTACCATTTGTAAGTTGAAGGACATGATACAATCAATGAGAGAAAAGTCCAAGGATGAGAATGTCAAGTATGATTATTGTGAAATAGAGGCAAAAAATGTGGAACTGGAGAATAGTGTGGCAAAATTGCTTTCAAAAAATGATCATCTTTGTAATGAAATTAATCATGGTAAACAGGTTTTTAAAGAGCAGTTTGACTCAATTAAAAATACACGTGTTCATTCTAAAGAATAGAGTGACTCTTTAATTGATAAAGTGAACTTAAAATCTGCAGAGAATGAGGATTTAAAAGCTCAAATTCAAGATAAGGTTTTTGTGATAACGTCATTGAAAAATGATCTACGAAAAATAAAAGGAAAAGAGATTGTCGATATTGCTTTACAAATACCATCTGCCAACACTATTATTCCAGGAATGTTCAAGCTAGATTTAGAACCTTTGGCTCCTAGGTTATTGCAAAATAGGGAAGCTCACATAGATTACCTTAAGTACACTCAAGAACAAGCTGATATTCTTTGGGAAATAGTCGAGCAAGCTAAAGCAGAACATCCTTTAGATAAAGAGTTAGACTTTGCCTATAAGCATGCCCAATGAATTCAAGAGTTACTTGTATATGTTCGAGATACATGCCCTAATGCGATTAATCTTAGTGCTAAAAAGGTTGATGTTACACCCAAAAACAAGGTCAAGAAAGTTAGGTTTGTTGAACCTCTCATATCCTCAAGCAACAGTAAACAGGTTGAGTAATAAAAAACATCAGATTCTAACACACCTATGTTGTCTTCTATAGGATTGAAGTGTTCTACTAGTAAAAGCGGATCAAAGCCTACTGGCAATAAAAGGAATGATAGGATCTCTCAAACACCAAGTAGGAACATGAAGAATAAAGTAGAATCCCAACCTAGGAAAGTTAATAAAAAGAAATGTGTTGTTAAACCAGTTCATGATGTTAATGTTAAGCATTCATTGTTACATGCGAATTCTGAACCTGTTTGTGCTACTTGTAAGAAATCGTTGTTTGATGGTGTTCATGATATATGTTTTCTTGATTTTATGAAAAATGTGAATAGCCGTACTAAATCTGCTAAGAAACATAAAAAAAAGAAAATATTTGGAGATCTACGGGTCATGTATTCACTGAAGTAGGACTTAAGTGGAAACCAACAGGCAGAACTTTCACTATAGTTGGTAATATGTGCCCTTTAACTAGGACCACTTCAGCTAACGTAGTGCCTTCTAAGACAACCACTTCCCACTCAGTTGAATCACAAAAACTAGAGCTTAAAGTCTATAACAAGAAACTCAAAAATGTTAAAAATATAGGTTCGAGTAAAAAAGCTAAGATTGTAGCATCTAAGAATGCTAACCACTCGGAACCCAATCATACTTGGGGATCCAATGCTACAGATATTCCATCGTCTTCTTCTTCTGTCATGACAGGTTGTCCAGATTGTTCTCTGGTATCTGGACTCCGGATGTTCAAAACACATGACAGGGAATCGCTCTCAACTCATGAATTTTATTAGTAAATTTTTGGGTACAGTTAGATTCGGGGACGACCATATTGCAAGAATTATGGGATATGGTAACATTTCTCAATTTCAGGTCATTTGCGACTCCTATTATTCGTCACTATTTATTTTGGTCTGATACGCGTTTACTTTTAAATTAACTTTTAAGCTAAATCGCGTAGACTAGAAATAATCATTTAATATAAACGGTCACCAAATAAATTAAGGTTTACGTCAAACAAGTGTTATATAACTATTAAGAAGATAATTATTAACCTTGCGTATTTTATTTTTTATTGGTCACGTAAAAGGCTTACGTTTCGCAATAAAATACATTTAGACATATCCCGGAAATACCTAGACTTACCTAGACTCAAGCCAATACCCACTTTTAAACCTTAAACACAAAATTTAATCAAATCTTGTGTTAATAGCCCACTAGGGCCGAATATTGGAAACTAAACCAATTAGAAATCCTTAAAAATCTTGCTAAGTACATGTACATCAAAATTTTAATTAAGGTTTGTACTTAATGTTTCCTAGTAAGCTAATACGCATTGGATAAAGACCATTTTTGCTCTCTTTTCTCTTGGATGCCGTGGCAACATGCATGTATGTACACAAACCTTAAGATTTTGCTAAATCTTGGCAAATCTTGTACAAATATTGAGTAATTAAGAGATGTACCTAGGTTGTATTAGCAAAACCATTAGAGAGTAACTAGACACATCAAAAACCACTAACCTAGGGCCGGTTTTGGTTTGTTTAAAGAACTAGGAATTGTAACTAGTTACTTGCCTATAAATACTCATCCACACTTACCATTTAACACTCTTACAACTCACAAACACTCAAACAAGAAAAACAATACTAATCCTCTCTTGTCTCGGGTCATAAACCGCAAACAAACACCCTCACATTTACCCTTAAACCAATAAAATAACACTTAGGGTTTTCATACAAGTTCACAAGGAATACACGAGCTAAGGTTGGGTATTTACAAAGCTTTAAAGCTTAGGGTTTGGTTGTTGATCGTGTATTACACACGTGGGTTGCCACATTGCTCGTATACACTCGAAACAAGTCACTAAGACTCATTGTAAGTCGCACACGAACCTATACACTTCATATTATAGTTATTTCTTTGATATCTAGTCGTGTAGGCCAAGTTATTATGTGATTAGCAAGCTTTCTTAGGCGTGAACACGCATGGCTAAACCCATGCGTGACACACGTACATATATATACATTATATCTGATCTTGTGTGGTGCTAGATTATAATGAAACGTGTAAAATGAGGTATAATAACAAACAAAATCTTAACGGTTTCGTTTAAATGCACGTGTAGACACCAACATGGAGACTAACGCTCACACACAAATTATTCGAAAGCTATACGTAAACCTTTTAAGTAAACGTGATGTTGTGGCTTGGGAAGGAGTATATGAATCGTAGGAACAATTGCATGTGACAAACTCGACCAATATATAAGTTAAACAAACGTATTTTAATTACTAAGACTATTAACAAAACCCATATATATCTACTAAGCAAACGGGCCGCAAATGTACCCATTAAACCCAAATAGGCCTAACAGCCCGTTAGTTGGGGCCCACTGCTTGTTATTAAGCTCATACAAGCTTATTGATTAGGTAAAGAAGCTTGTTAAACTTGTTAGATAGCAAGTCACACAAATAAGCCCTATCGGGCCACTAATGGACTTAACAAGCCCTTAGCAAGGCCCAATACAGGCCCAACGGCTGAATAAGCTCTAACAGCTTATTGGGGAAACTAAAATAGAAAGTTAGGACTTATTAGAGGTCAAGGTAGCTAATGGACCTTAAGGGATCAAGCCTAAAGGCTTAAAGGGGCTTATCGGGTTTACAATGGGCTCAAAGGCCCATTAACAAGGACTATTAGCTTAAAATAAGCCGAATAATAAAAACAGCTTAAAGGTGCTTATTAAGACTAGAAAATAATTCGAATCATGTGTTAAAGCCTTAATGAAACTTTTGAAAACCTTCGGGTTAAAGCTGTTGGGCCAACGAGCCCAATAAGCTGACCCGAGCTTATTTTTCAACTTTAACCCTTTCAATAAGCTAAAATGAGCTTGATGAGAGCTTATGTGCTTTTAGAATCCTTATTAGACCTTTAAATTGCTTAATGGACCTTAACGGACCCAACAAAGCCCAATAAGCTAAAATAAGCTCATCCGAGCTTATTTATAAGCTGCCACAGCTTATATGGCTTATTGGAGCTTAAGAAAACCTATTGTCACTTGTTAAAACTTAATTGGACTTAAAATGCGATTTTTACAAAGTTAAAGGACTAAAAGTGTAAATTCGTAAACTAGAGGGTTAAAACTGCCAAAAACTGATTTTTCTAAGTCTAGGGACTGTTTTGGACATTTCTAAACTTTAAGGGACTGTATTGGAACATAACAGACCTAAAGTGCAATTATTAAAATTGAAGGACTAGCAAGTGTAATTTTGGAAACATAAGGGTTTAAATTTTAAATACTAATTTTCATAAACATAGGACTGTTTTTTGTAAAATATAGAAACCTAAAGGGTATTTTTCATGAACAAAGTGATTTTTTTAATAACCACTTAACATATCGACGAGTTAAATTCGATATAGTATAAGTTAAACCACGACCATAATAAATCTGAATATTTATTAATAACTTTTTTTAAACGCAAACTAGAACATGTGTGACTCGTATAGCATACACCAAAGATCCATCAATATGAATACAACAACATAAACATGGTGCAGACCACCACACAAGTTAGAACAGTATATATAAACTACATATATTTAGATTTATACAAGAGTACTTTGAGCCTAAACTGTAGACTAAGCCTATAAAGGCCGTAACTTACTTAGTATTGAGGATTGTGATTCATTGCCATTCTTGGATCTAATTATATTTTTAGAGGACTACCTACACGGTGGTTCATTAGCCCTTAAAAAACCTAATGTTTTAACAATTATTTAAAATGATTTACATATTTGGGGTAGAACATGCCTTTGTTTTTACGAATTGGACGCAGTTACAAAATTAATACATTGATTACCGTTTTTCAAGTAGCGATAACCACCACTGAGCCCTTTATCATGAACTGTCAAATTACTAGATTGTGAGCGGCGGATGTTAAAAATAGATCTATTTGGGATGGACAATCCCCGTTTAGTGAGTATCACTCACAGTGCCAGTTGTCAGACAAACACACGTATACCATGATCGAATTTTTGGGATGTGTGCGGGTTAGAACATCATTCACGGCATTTTATAGGCAATTTTATTGCTCCTACATGTCCGAGCTTCAGCGTCATGAGCTTATGAAAACGAATTACTTTCTAGAATTATGTTTTGCATATGCTACTTACTCGTACACCTAGGAAATCTTGGCGGTCCTACTATTGATATTACATAAACCTATGAATCAATCAACTTATGTTGATATTTTTAAGCATGTTTTCTCATGTCAATAAGCACAAGGTAACTCATGATACATTGGGGGTCCACTCTTTGGGAAAGTAGTCAGTACTAAATATTTTGGGCGTATTACATTTTGGGAACATTTGTTATAAACCGAAATCTTTACTTATATTGTCGAACAATTTAAAGCCATGAGCTTATGTAATGAACAAGTATTTTGTTAATCCAATGTATCTTTTTAAAACGACACGTTTAGTGGTCGTTCTCATATCTTGTGCTATTGATCTATGAAGTAACGCCCTCGGATATTCAACATTCCGCTGCTACCCAGATTTGGGGGTGTTACAGATTGGTATCTAGAGCCAAGGTTATAGAGAACCAGGTCAAAAGTTTTTGTCTGGACTATAACCATTTTCAAACACTTTATTCACAAACGGGGTTTGCACGGGACATACATACATTACTTGTTTGCATCTAATATATGTGCTTACATGACATACACTGTTTTAGCATTAGTAGTTACTAAGTGCTTACATGATTGATATACGCGTATATAAATTATACTACGTATATTACTATAAGAGTCTTATAAGTAATACTTATATAAGTTATTTTTGCTTTTTGCAGCAGTCATGTCTTCTGCATCATCCGCTATTACCTACACTTCCGTCTATACCGATTCCGAGCCAGGCATAGTCTTCTGGGGAGCCGATGATGAGGAGATAACTGATGGAGGCATTCCGCGAGTCATCGTATACGGATACGATAGACTCCCTATGCAGCTAGTAGCCCCACCATCACCGGATTACATACCAGGCCCAGAGGATCCACTGACACCACCAGTACCACAGGACGAGGATGAGCGTGAGCCTATGTTCATACAGCCACATGATCTTGACTACGTGCCAGAGCCTATATACCCTGAGTATATACCGTTGGAGGATGACCATGTGCTTCCAGTTGAGGAGCAGCCATTACCTCCTATTAATTCGCCTACTACTGAGTCACCCGGATATGTTACTGAGTCAGATCCAGAAGAGGATCCAAAGGAGTATGAGGATGATGAGACCGAGGATGGTCCGGTTGACTATCCTATGGATGGGGGAGATGATGGAGATGATGATGACGGTGATTCATCTAGGGCTGAAGCCGATAATGAGGATGAGGACGAGGAGGACGAGGAGGAGGAGGAGGAGCACTTAGCTCCAGCCGACTCGGTTGTTGTTGTACCTACTGTTGAGCTTGTTTCCCCACCTGAGAGAACATAGCCTGTTATACCACCACCCTCCACTGATATTTCTACCACTAGAGCTAGGATCACTGTCCGGCTTCAGGCTTCCATATCCCTTCCACCAGAGGCAGAGGTTGAGAGACTTCTAGCCATGCCTACTCCATCACCATCACCACCTATCTCACTATCACCACCCTCTGTAGGGGAGCGCCTTGCTAGGTGCACGGCCCCATCTGCACATTCATCACCACCACCTGTGCCATCACCATTACTACCATTATCTGGGTGTCCAACCCAAACCCAAACACTTAGGATAGCCTCTACTCAGGCCCTGATTGATGCGGTTACTGTCGCCTTACCATCACCTCCACTACCACCACTACCACCATCTCTATACATACCATCACCTGTTGACTGTAGGAATGATTTTCTCAAGTCCGAGCAGCCAACTCGTAAGAGGTTGTGTTTGTCCACTCTAGGCTCCAGGTATGAGGTCGGGGAGAGTTCTACTGCTAGACCTACCGGAGGTTGAGGGATAGATTATGTGTTTGTCAGCACCGTAGATGCTGAAGCGAGATGACAGAGGATTAGTGAGGTTGGGTATGGTATTAGGGATACTTAGGTAGATCCGGAAGAGGCGGTTCCTGAGATAGCAGCTATGACCGTGGGAGAGGTCAATACTAGGATTACAGAGCTTGTTGAGCTCCATGAGCGTGATACACAGGACTTGTATGCTTTACTAAAGGATGCTCAGGATGGTAGGACTCGTATATCACAGCGAGTCACTATGGACTCATAGCGGGTCGACTTACTTATAGGGGATAGGATGACTCTTCAGGAGACAATATAGATTGTGGAGGAGGAGGCCTATGCTTCCCGAGAGGCTTGGGCTCACTCGATAGGATTGAGTCAGGCGACTCATCAGGAGCTTCAGACCCACCGTGATCATGTGTATGCACACGAGACCCATATCCAGGCACATCAGGCATAGCTACAGCTGTAGAGTACTCTCATTCAGACACAGCACCAGGTACATGAGACTCGTTTCCAGATGCAGCAGGCTGAGATGGCAACACTTCTAGAGACTGACCGTAGGCATCAGGCACAGATGGTAGAGACTCTCCATGTGATGAGAGACATAAGGCGAGAGATGAGTGACATGCAGGCCGAGTTGTTAGCACATCGAGAGCAGCAGAGGAGAGCTTAGCCAGGACCAGATGCTAGGATTCCAGATCACCAGGATGCTTCTGGGGATGCTGACAGTCACATCTAGTGGTTTATGTTATTTTGTCTTGCTAGGTCGTTGTACAGGCATGTTAAGTATTTGGGGTTTTCCCCGCTAGCATAGCCTTAGATCTTTTGTATTGTATTTTGTGTACCAAAAACTATTTCATGTAAAATTTTCCAAGTTATGAATGAAATAGATGTGTTATGTTGTACTATATACCTCTCTTGTGTTGTTGTCTCATCTGTAAATTATGGTATATCTCGTTATGATTATGACCTCACGTTTTGTCTCTTGTGATTTAGACAAATCATGGCACCTGCGACAAGACGAGGACCGAATACCACTCCTAACAACACCAACCCAAACAACATGACTCCAGAATCCGTTCAAGCTATGATTGATCAAGCTCTTCTGCGAAACTCCACCAATGGAGACGGAAGCCATAGTTCACACGAGGATAACCGAAGGAACGTGCAAACTGCGCGCCCTTGTTTCTACGCTGACTTCATGAAGTGTCAACCTTTGAATTTCAAAGGAACGGAAGGCGTGGTCGGTTTAACTCGGTGGATTGAAAAGATGGAGTCAGTCTTCAATATCAGTGGTTGTGCTATTGAAAATCAGGTTAAGTTTGCCACCTGCACTCTGTTAGGTGCTGCCTTGACTTGGTGGAATGGTCAGATAAGAACCTTAGGTCCTGATGCGTATTCAATGACTTGGGAAGTGCTCAAGAAGAAAATGACGGACAAGTATTGTCCGCAGGGTGAAATCAAGAAACTAGAAATCGAGTTGTGGAACCTAAAGGTCAAAGGGAACGATGTTCCAGCATACACTGAACGTTTCCAAGAGCTAACCCTGATATGTACCAAGTTTGTTGCTAATGAAACCGAAAAGGTTGACAAGTACATCAGTGGACTTCCTGATAACATTTATGGAAATGTCAAGTCTGCCAGACCCAAGACGTTGGATGAGACTATTGAGTTGGCCAACGACTTGATGGATCAGAAACTCCGCACCTATGCGGAAAGACAGTCTGACAACAAAAGGAAGGCTGATGATTCATCCAGAAACAACCATGGTCACCAACAACAACCCTTCAAGAGGCAGAATGTCGCCAAGGTCTACAATATGGGGACTGGTGAGAAGAAGCCGTATGGGGGATCTTTGCCCAAGTGCACCAAGTGCCATTTTCATCACAATGGCCCGTGTACTCAGAAGTGCCACAAGTGCAACAAGGTAGGGCACTTTGCCCGCGACTGCAGGAGTTCTGGCAACACAAATGGCCGCTAATACTCAGAAGGGCAATGGGGCAAATCCCAAGGGGAATGGTTGTTTTGAATGTGGAGCTCCAGGACATTTCAAGAGAGATTGTCCAAAGTTGAAGAATAAGGATGGAGGAAATAGGAGTGCACAAGGCTGGGTGTATGCAGGTGGGAATGCGGAGGAAGAAAGGGAAGCAGTCGAGGACCCGGACTCCATTCGTCACGGGTACGTTCCTCTTAAACAACCGCTATGCATCTTCTTATGCGAACACTGGTGCCGATAGAAAGCGTTATATCTACCTGCATTATGTTCCCTGATTATCAACGCCCCAACTCTATTAGAAAATAGTTTAGGAATGGCGAACTAGCAAGACGGTAAATAAGTCAGGGTAGACACTCTTATGCGGGGTTTGCACTTTAAATTTCTTGATACCAGCTCGTTCAACAGTAGATCTAATGCCCGTAAGACTTGGGTAGTTTCGTGTGATTAGCGGCATGGATTGGTTAAGAAGGTGTCACGCCGTGATCATATGTGATGAGATACTTGTTTAAATTCCCTATGGAAATGAAACTTTGATTTTTCATAGTAACGAAAGTAAAAAACGAGAGAAAATCTCGATTGCCCATTATCTTATGTTCAAAAGTTCAAGAGTACATGGCAAAAGGATGTCAGATCTTTTTGGCACAGATATCCGCCAAGAAGAGGAGATAAGTCAAAGGAAGTGGCTAAGGACGTACCAATCGTGCCAGATTTTCCTGAAGTGTTTCCCGAGGACGTTGTCGGTCTTCCTCCAGCGCGACCAACATGGAATTCCATACGGCTTAATTCTAGGAGCCGCTCCCGTAGCTCAAACACCGTATCGATTGGCACCGTCCGAAATGAAGGAATTGTCGGAACAACTGCAAGAGCTTTCCGACAAAGGCTTCATAAGACCCAGTTCCTCACCTTCGGAGCCCCGGTCTTGTTTGTCAAAAAGAAGGATGGGTCATTCAGGATGTGCATTAACTACCGTGAGTTAAATAAGCTGACAATGAAGAATCGTTATCCACTCCCAAGGATCGACAATTTATTTGATCAACTCCAGGGATCCAGTATTTATTCGAAGATAGATTTAAGATCGGGTTATCACCAACTTAGAGTACGAGAGCAAGACATTTCAAAGAAGGCATCCCGAACTCAGTATGGTCATTACGAGTTTCATGTTATGCCATTCGGGCTAACAAATGCACCTGCGGTATTCATGGACCTCATGAACCGAGTGTACAAGCCCTACTTGGATAGGTTCGTAATTGTATTCATTGATGACATACTTATTTATTCAACGGACAAGAAAGAGCACAAAGAACACCTCAAGGCAATTTTGGAATTGCTTAAGAAGGAGAAGTTGTATGCTAAGTTTTCAAAATGTGAATTTTGGATTCCGAAGGAACAATTTCTCGGTCATGTCCTTGATAGCAGAGGCATACATGTGGATCTAACCAAGATAGAATCTATCAAGGATTGGGAATCTCCTAAGACACCGACGGAGATCTGCCAATTCTTAGGTCTTGCTGGGTACTATCGAAGGTTCATCGAGGGATTTTCTAAGATTGTTAATTTAATGACAAAGCTCACTCAGAAAGGAGTTAAGTTTGACTAGGGAGAAAAGGAAGAAAATGATTTTCAGTTAATAAAGCAGAAGTTGTGCAGTGCGCCGATTCTGGATTTACCTGAGGGAAGCGAAGATTTTATAGTCTATTGTGATGCTTCACACAAGGGTTTAGGTGATGTATTGATGTAGAGAGAGAAGGTGATTGCCTATGCTTCTCGACAACTAAAAGTTTACGAGAAGAACTACACCACTCATGATTTAGAACTTGGATCGGTGGTGTTTGCTCTAAAGAAATGGAGACATTATCTATACAGAACCAAGTGCACCGTGTTCACCGACCATAAAAGTCTACAACACATTCTTGACCAAAAGGAACTTAACATGAGGCAACGCCGTTGGCTAGAGTTGCTAAGTGATTACGATTGTGACATTCGTTATCACCCGGGAAAGGCAAACGTGGTGGCCGATGCATTGAGCCGTAAGGAACGGATTGAGCCATTGCGGGTTCGAGCCTTAGTTATGACTATTGGCTTGGATCTTCCCAAACAAATACTAGAAGCTCAAATCGAAGCCCTGAAACCAGAGAACCTTGAGAATGAAGATGTAGGTGGTATGATCAGAAAGGATATACCCAAGGAAAAGTTGGAACCACGCGCCGACGGAACTTTATGTTTAAACGGCAGAAGTTGGTTACCATGCTATGGCGACTTAAGATCCGTGATTATGCACGAATCCCACAAGTCGAAATACTCTATCCATCCCGGTTCTGAAAAGATGTACCAAGACATGAAAAAGCTATATTGGTGGCCCAATATGAAAGCTGACATCGCCACCTATGTTAGCAAGTGCTTGACATGTGCGAGGGTCAAGGCCGAACACCAAAGGCCATCGGGACTGTTAGTACAACCAGCAATACCCGAGTGGAAGTGGGATAATATCACGATGGATTTTATCACCAAGCTTCCTAAGTCGTCACAAGGTTTTGACACCATCTGGGTGATTGTGGATCGACTTACAAAATCTGCTCACTTCTTGCCAATAAGGGAAAATGATCCGTTAGACAAGTTGGCAAGGTTGTACCTAAACAGGATAGTAGCAAGACACGAAATACCTGTTTCAATCATCCAAAAACCGACGGCCAGAGCGAGAGGACTATTCAAACTCTCGAGGACATGCTACGTGCTTGCGTGATCAATTTTAATAAGGGCTGGGTTAAACATTTGCCATTAGCCGAATTTTCGTATAACAACAGTTATCACGCTAGCATAAAGGCCGCACCCTATGAGTCACTTTATAGCCAAAAATGTCGATCACCTGTGTGCTGGGCCGAAGTTGGAGAAGCTCAACTGACTGGTCCGGAATTGATCCAAGAAACAAATGAGAAGATCGTCCAGATCAAGCAGAGAATTCAAGCTGCTCAGGATCGATAAAAGAGCTACGCTGATTTGAAGCGAAATCCAATGGAGTTTGAAGTTGGGGATAGGTTATGCTCAAGGTCTCACCTTGGAAAGGGGTTGTACAATTCGGTAAGCAGGGTAAGTTGAACCCGAGATATGTCGGACCTTTCAAGGTGTTAGCCAAACTTGGGAAAGTTGCCTACAGGCTGGAACTTCCTCAGGAGTTGAGCAGGGTTCACCATACTTTCCATGTGTCTAATTTGAAGAAATGTTACACGGACGAACCATTAGTCATGCCGTTAGAAGGAATTCACGTTGACGATAAGCTCCAGTTTGTAAAAGAGCCCGTTGAAATCATGGAACGGGAGATCAAACGATTGAAGCGAAGCCGGATACCATTGGTTAAGGTTCATTGGAACTCTAGGAGAGGTCCTGAGTTCACCTGGGAACGTGAAGATTCGTTCAAACAGAAATACCCACAGCTTTTCACAAACCGGGCTTCATCATCCACTAAAAGGTATTAAGCTTTGAGGACAAAGCTCTTTTAACGGGTGGAGACTATAACATTTCATAATTTTAAGTCATTTTACGACTCTATTACTCTTCACTATTTATTTTAGTCCGATACGCATTTACTTTTAATTTGACTTTTAAGCTAAATCGCGTAGACTAGAAATAATCATTTAACGTAAACGGTCACCAAATAAATTAAGGTATACGTCAAGCAAGTGTTAAGTAATTATTAGAAAGATAATTATTGACTTTGCGCATTTTATTTTTATTGGTCACGTAAAAGGCTTACGTTTCGCAATATTAAATACATTTTAGACACCTCGGAAAACTGAACTTCCCTAGGAATCAAACTAAATACCTCACTTTTAATCCTTAAACACAAAATTTAATAAATTCTTGTGTTAAGAACCCAAGTTGGCCGAATATGGGTAAGAGTAACCCATAACCATTCGTCCCTTATGTTAAACTAGCTAGAAAATCCTCTAATGATCCCTAAAGTACTTGTACAACCTATGCTTAATTAAAACTTGTACAAATGGTCTCTAACTAACCTTTATGTACAATGGTTAATTCACCCTTTTTCTCCTTTGTCACCTTAATGTCGCGCAAGCCAACACACACACAAAACCATAAGCTTTCATAATCTAGCAAATTTTGTACAAATATTAGGTAATTAAGGATTGTACTTGGGTGGTTTAGCAAGAAACCATGTGTGGCTAACTAAAACCCTCTAAACCACTATATAGGGCACGGTTTGGTTATGGTTAAGGACTAGGAAAACTAACTAAGTCATAAGCCTATATATACTCACTCTCATTGACACTTAACACTTTCCTAAAAAACACTCAAACAACTAAAACATATTTCCTCTCTTGGTCTCGGGTTATAAAACGCAAACAAACACCTTCTTACTTTCTTTTGAACCAATGCACAACACTAAGACTATTCATACGAGTTCACAAGGAGGTTTACGAGCCAAGACTTGGGTGTATTCTAAGCTTTGGAGATTTGGTTTATTATTTGATCGTGTATTACACATGTGGGTTGCCACATTTCTCGCTTACACTCGAAACAAGCTACTAGGGCTCATTGTAAGTTACTCACAGACCTATACACTTCATATTTTAGTTTTCCTTTAATTGCTAGACTTTGTGTCACGATAAATATGTGGTTAACGAGCTTTCATAGGCGTAAACACGCATGGTTCAACCCATGCGTAACACACGTAGAATATATACATACACTTGACCCTTGTGTGGTGTTAATATGTAAAGAAACGTGTGTAAGGAGATTTGATAATTAGCTAAGGCTTAAACATATTCGTTTATATAAAAATGTAAACACCAATGCAAACAATAACCCTTACACTCGAATAATGCACAAACCACACGTAAACTTTCAAGGAAAACGTAACAGCATGACTAGGGAAGGAGTATACGAGGCTCTTAAACGTTTGCATGTTATATATCGCGATTAAGAAATGCTAGGCAAAAAATTTTGGTACTAGAGGACCTAACGAAACCCTACATGAAGCCTTAATAAACCATTCAGACCCTATTAGGCCCAATAGCCGCGTTTGACCCAAAACAGGCCCAACAGGCCGTGGCTATGAGGCCATAGCTTATTTATAAGCTCCACGAGCTTATTTAGAAACCTAAAATGCTTATCAAAGCTAGATGGACCCTAATACTTGTTAGAAAACCAATTGGACCTTTAATAGGCTTGTTAGCATATTACCAAGTCCAAACGTAAACCCATAAGCCACAATAAGCTCAAACAACTTATTTGTGAGCTTATATAGTTTAATGAAGCTTAATGGACTTAGAGAATGTTAATGGACCTCAATGGACCGAGCCTAAATAATTGAAATGCTTTTCGGGTTCTTATTGGGCCCGAAAGCTCATTAACAAACTTATTTGCTTATTGAATAAGCCAAACATAAAAACAGACCTAATGATGCTTAATAAGTCTATAAAAAAGTTGTGTAATGTATGAAACCTTTTACAAACTTTTTTTGGGTTGAGTTATTTGGCTAACGAGCCCAACAAGCTCGAATAAGCTCAAATAAGCTCACCCGAGCTTATTTTTCAGCCAAACAAGTTCAATAAGCTTAAATGGACTTAAAAAGGGCTTATGTGCTTTTGAAATCTAATTTGGACCTTTAAATCGCTTATTGGACCTTAACGGGTCCAATAAGGCCCAATAAGCTTAATAAGCCAAAATAAGCTCATCCGAGCTTATTTAGAAGTTGACAACAGCTTATGTAACTTATTGGAGTAAATAAAACCTAATGCCACTTGTTAGAACTTAATTGGGCTTAAAATGCGATTTTTACAAGTTAAGGGACTAAAGTTGTCAATTCGTAAACAAGGGGGTTAAAACTGCCAAAAACAGATTCTTTAGGTCTAGGGGCTGTTCTTATCATTTTTGAAACTTAAGGGGCTGTTTAAAAGGTATAAGGACCAGAAGTGTAATTTTGTAATGATTGAAGGACTAAAGGTGTACATATGGAAACTTAAGGGTTTAAAATGTAAATATTATATATTTCATAAACACAGGGACTGATTTGGTAATCATAGAAAACCTAAGGGTATTTTATAAACGAAAGTGATTTATTTAAACACTTAACAAATCGGACGAATTATAATATTATCGGATATTATACAAGTTAGAACACGACTTAATAAATATGAATATTTATTAATAACATATATGAGGACGTGTGTAACCGTATGTTTTCCTAAGAGCCATCAAGTAAATACAAATACAATAAACATGTGCACCACCACATAAGTGATAACAGTATATATAAACTAGCAATCTATTGTAGTTTATACATTAAGTGTTTAGCCTAAACTTGTAGACTAAGACTGGTCGTATTTACTTAGGTATTTGACGGTGTGATACATTTGCTATACTTGGATATATTTATCATTCAGAGGACTACCTACTAAGGTGAGTTCATAGCCCATGTTTTACAATTATTTAAATGATTTACATCTTTGGGGTGAGAACATGCTTTGTTTTACAAATTGGACGCAAGTGTACATTTTATACAATGATTATGTGTTTGCCTAAGTAGCGATAACCCACTGAGCCCATTATCATGAACTGATAATTACTAGATTGTGAGCGTGAATGTTATAAACAGATCTATTTGGGATTGACATCCCCGTTTGGGTGAGTAGCGCTCACTGTGCCGGTTTGCCGGACAACAAATGTATACCATGTCGGATTTGGGATGTTGCAGCTTAGAACATCATTCACGGGCAATATTGGCAAATTTATTGCATTCATACATGTCGAGCTTCAGTGTCATGATCTTAGGAAAACGTAATTACTTTTTATGATGTTTGCATCTGTTGCTTAATCATACACATGGAAATCTTGCGGTCCTACAATTTATATACCTAAACCTATGAAATTCCACAACTTTATGTTGAGGTTTTAAGCATGTTTTCTCAGGTCAATAAGGCACAAGGTACCAAGATACATTGGGGGTCACTCTTTGGAGAGTCAGTACTAAAGATTTGGGGCTTATTACATTTTGAGAACATTTGTTATAAACCAAAATCTTTACTTATATTTTCGAACAATTTAAAGCCATGAGCTTATGTAATGAACAAGTATTTTGTTAATCCAATGTATCTTTTTAAAAATGACACGTTTAGTGGTCGTTCTCATATCTTGTGCTATTGATCTATGAAGTAACGCCCTTAGATATTCAACATTCCACTGCTACCCAGATTTGGGGGTGTTACATAGCACATAAGCACATAACCTCTAAGAGCACAATTATCTCTAATAAGGTATGCAATGGACCTCTAGACATTTACTCTTATTTTTTACCCCTTACATAATCAAATTAGTATCCTATAGTGCATGTCTACCATGAACATCCTCAACTAGACACATGCAATTTTGAACTTGGGAAATGTCATGCGAAAATCCTAAGCTTGTTTAGTCTTAGACCTAAGTGTTCTCTTATTTAACTCACCAATTATTTGTTCTATTGGGTGACCTCTAGCTTTTTTTAGACTCTTAAGTTAGCCTACACCCGAAACATTAACTTGTAATGATGAAAACCCATTGAGATCTTGAACTATGGGTTCATTGATCCTATCATCTTCTACCGAAGGAGATGGCTTAGGCTCGGGCAAGCTCTTATCAAAGGTAACATTAAGAGATTCCTCAATCCTCATTGTTTCCTTGTTAAGCACTATGTATGATTTACTAGTTTGAGAGTATCCTAAAAACACACCTTCGTACGACTTTGGGTCGAACTTGGTGAGATGTACTTTAGTGTTAAGTATAAATACTTTACAACTAAAGACCCTAAAGTACTATAATGACGGCCTCTTATTTCTAAGGATTTCGTAGGGTGTTTTATTAATGAAGTTTATAATATAAACCCTATTAAATATGTATGTTGCCGTATCTAATGCATGAAAGCAAAACTTTTGTGGAATGGATTACTTGTCTAACATAGCACGACTCATCTATCTTAACTTGCGATATGTTCTTTCAACAATCTTACTTGATTGAGAAGTGAACGGGCTCGACAAGTTATAAGACATTCCATGTTGTTCACAAAATCTCCCAAATTGCAATTTATCAAATTCACTACTATGATTTGTTACAATTGTAACAATAGAACAATCATGTAGGTTTTAAGCTTTTTACACAATATTTTAAACTTTTCTAAGATATCATCCTTAGACTCTACAAACACAACCCCAAATGTAGTTTGAGTGCTCATCAACAATCATTAAAGTGTAGAAGTTGCCTCCTTAACTTTGAATTGGAGATGGACCAACCAAATCTAAGTGTAACAACTCTAAAACCCTACTAGTTGACACTTCATCCATAGTCCTATTGTTTCCATTACCTTGACTCCCTAAACCACATGTATTACAAAAGTGTCTTTCAAAGGTCAACTTTGGTAGGTTCCTTACTAGCTCGTTGGAAGCTAAGTTTTGAACTAACCTCATATTAGCGTGACCTAACCTCCTATGCCAAAGCATTGAGTTATCCACCATAGATGCAAGATAAATTTGTTGTTTGGAGTTATCTCCCAATTTGCACGTATATAAACCATTTCTCCTATGTCATTTACCTAGCAATTTACCATTTTTACTAATATCACAATGTACTTTAGTAAAGCTAACTACGTAATCATCATCACATAATTGACCTACGTTAATCAAGTAAAAAGCTAGACCACTAACATGCTCAACATTGGTAATTATGATGGAGTCATGAGTAATATTACCTTTACCGATGACCTTGTCCTTTAGGTTGCTCCCAAATATGACATGTCCACCATCATACGCCTTGTGCGAAGTAAACAATCTTCTGTTCCTGGTCATGTATTTAGTACAACCACTATTCACAATCTAATCATCTGGTAATAAATCACATTTAAGACACACCTACAAGCAAATATGAATTCAAGGTCGTGGTAGTCATTATTTTATGGGTCCGTTATGGTTTGCAAATATGGTGCTCAAGTTAACCATTCTTGGGTCTTGTAGTAAAGTACATAGTTTATGTAGGTCGTACATTAAGAATGCGGACCAAGGATTGTTTTGAAAATCATGGGAGTGGTCTAACATTCCAAGGTGTATTTAGCATTTGATTTGGGTAGGAGTTTTCTCTCCTTTGGAAGGTGCTAGGTTGATGATGCGAAGACCTTTGGTTTTTATAAAAACTTCTTCTTTCCAAAGAGCGGTTGTTTTGAAAAGGAGGTCTTTGAGCATATGAGTTTGAAGGTCTCATATTTGGTATGGGTAAAAGAGGTCTAGGGTTAACTCGAGGTCGTGTGTATCTAAGTCTATTATGTGAGCTCGATTAATATTCTTGATGTCTTGTATTCACTCTTGTAATGGGTGCATGGGAACCTCGAGTGTTTGAAAAATAAGCTTGAGGAGCAATAGATTTAACAAAGTTATTTGACAAATCTTCCTTTTGACTTTGTTTAACAAACACTATTGGTTTGTTTAGACTTACGGAAGAGGTTTTATCATTTTTGAAAAATCCAAGACCTTCCTTATCTTGGGACAATTTTTGATGACTTAACATGTAGTCCAAAACGATGCTACTTTTTTTGAATTTTGAAAAATTCAATGCTTCGTCTTGAAGTTTAGAAACATTGCATTTTAAAGAGTCAGCCTCTTTAGTGAGTACATCACATGTTTTGCAAGGTTCAATCACCTCTTTATTATTAGCAAGTTTCTTCACATCAATTTCAAGATCATCGATTTTACTTGAAAGTTTTGAATTCTCATTTTCTAGAAAACATTTTTCATTTAAAAGCTTTTCAAAAGTTTTAGTAAAATCCCTGTTAAACCTTAGGAGTTCCCCATTCTCCTTTTGCAAATCAATAATATTTAAATCATTATTTGAACTAGATGGTTTGGATACTACCTCTTGTGAGTCGATCGCCATGAGACATGTTGCATCATTTTGATGTTCGTCGCCGTCTTTACTATCACTCCATGCTCCTCCAACAAATGCCTTGTTCTCCTTCGGCTTTTTACATTCACTAGCAAAGTGGCCTTCTATCCCGCAATTGTAGCAAGCGCCTTTTGGCTTCGAGCTTTCACCACCTTTTTTGCCAAAGCTATTCCCGCGGCCTTTACCGAATCGATTTTCGCCATTACCAAATCGATTTCCCTGACCGAACCGATTACCCTTGCGGAAGAACTCGCGGAAGTTCCTAGCCAACAAATTGAATGCTTCGGCTTCTTCTTCATCTACTTCTTCATCACTTTCTCCTTGACTATCACTATCATCACTAGTTTGTTCCCTAGTGACTTTAGATTTATGATCTAGAGATTTGATCTTCTTTTTAGTAGTGGTCTTGGAAACTACGCCATCATTTTCCAAGATCATTTCATAGACCATATGGTTTCCGACTAGCTCGTCAAGAGGAAGAGTAGCCTAGTCTTTGGCTTCTTCAATGGCCGTCACATTAGCTCTCCATTTTAATGGGAGAGCATGAAGAAACTTACTTGCGTGATTCTTCCTAGAATAGTCCGGATCTAATGATTTAAGACTAGTCACAATAGCATTGAATATTGTGAAGCCGCTATCAATAGTATCTTTATTTGAGATTGAAAACTTCTCATATTCTTGAGTGAGAAGATCAATCTTGCAATTCTCGACCTGTGAATTGCCTTCGTGAGTGATGATGAGTGTATGCCAAACCTCCTTGGCGGTTTTACACATGAAAACTCTTTCATGCTCTTTTCAGGGTAGAGCATTGTAAAGAGTCATCTTGGCTTCCTTATTCTTTCCAAGCTTCTTCTTTTGATCGTCTTTAAGATGTTCATATGGCGTCTCCTTCATTAACTTCGTTTCTGAGTCTTCAACTTCATAGTAGAAATCGCCGTTTTAGATGACTTGCCATAAGTCAATATCTTTGGACTTTACATAAATCTCAAAGCGGGCTTTCCAAAAGCAAAACCCATTTGGTTCTAGTAAAGGTGGTCTTTACATAGAACACCCCTCAACGTAGTTCTCTTGAGCCATGGATCTTTACTCAACTTTTTCAAAAACCAAAGTTAGGATTTCGGATTTTTGAAAACGAAGTTTTCAACTTAAAACGACTTCTCAGGAAGGCTTTAACGCTTGAAAACTTGAGTAAACTGCTCTGATAGCAATTGTAGAACCATAGATACCAATTGTGTAGAAACCGAAGGGTGGTGAATCTATGGGTTTCTTGACTTCTTTAAAATTTATATAACTTTCAAGTCGTCGAAAGAGCCGAGGATGTACTAATTCTACTCTTCTAAGAAACAATAAGTAATAAAAGAAGAAGAGACACCATGATATATAACTGTACAGAAGGGGGATTAGTCCTTTCGTATTCCAGAAACTACGACATCCGCTACTACACTTGCATAATCCATTAAGGTAGAACTACAAACCGTATTACAATTTAACTCTACCGGCTTTCAACAAAGACCGGCGCTCATACAGAAGAGTTACTATCTACGGTATTCCGCCCTCAGAATCCACCCCCTAAGAACCTGTGATTTGACTTAACCTATAACTCTAAAAGCCTTCCCCTTGGAAGCTTTCCAAAACCTCAACTAGATCACCAATGATCTAGGCTTGATCCCGTAGATACAAGACTTTCCTTACAACTCGATTGTATAAAGATAAATGGATGAACCAAGTCCTAACCTAGCCTGGAGACTCAATTCTAATAGAAAGGGTATGAGAAAGAAGACCCTCGGCAAAACACGCAAGTATGTATTAGGTACTTGTGTGGCTCTCTTACGGAGATGTGTGTTCTTCAATAGATGATAGAAGAGAAGATTAGGAACACAAAGGTGTTAGACTTAGAGGATTAGAGAAGAGAAAAGAGAGGAAAGAATGTTTGCAAGATGTGAGAAATATTGAGATAGCCGGTGATTTTCCCTAAGTTATAGTATACTATAATGCTATGACTTTATATTTTCATATTACTATCTTAGTAAATTTCTATAGCACAATTCAGATTTTTACTGTTATCGAGTTTTACTGTACGTAAAACAGTTACGGTGTAACGGGCTGTCAACCAACAATTTTTTACAATAACCAATCATTTTTTATTTCAAATTAACACATTCTAAACATTTATGTTGCATTGGTTATTTACCAGGAAATCTTTCCGTGCGCAACGAAAAATGTCACACAACGCGTACCGGCACGACAATAGTTAAAATTCATTTAAATTACTTTATTATACACTTATAAACTTAGCTTTTATAAAACATTTCATAAATTATAAGAACCTCACTTAAAACGAGAAAAACGGGCCTACGTTTACATTTAACGAAACAAGAAACTACACAAAAATTTAAAATTATAAAAGCTTGGGATCCCCATTGCCTTGTACCATATAACCGGCCCCAATGGGTAAGAACATAGCAAAAATTTTGGATCGCATTTAGTCCTTATAAACTTGTCCATATCCTTATTTTAAACACACACACTAAAACACCTAAAACACACACATCAAAAACCCTTTTCTTCCCTCCTTTTTCTTGTTCGCCCGGATACAACCACACCCCAAAATCAATTATTTTTCGATCTTGCTCAAGAACACAGAAGCATAGATACATTCGGATTAGGTTCTAGTGATCGTTTGGGTAAATAAACAATGTTTGGGTTGTTTGGTTAGCTTTAATCTCTTCTAAAACCCTCATATTTTTAAGTCTTCATTTTTTTAATCTTTTTGTACTTTTGTGTTCATTATCATGTACACTAGTTTTACAAACATTTTTCTAAAAATCTAAGTTTTAAAAGTTACAAAATCATAAAATGTATATGTTTGGTTCAAATAGGTTAAAAAGAAAGCATTAGAAAAGTATCATTGTAATATTATGGTTGTGTTGGTGAAATAAAATGTTGTGTCAAAAAATGCTTATAGCTTATTTCGGCTTATTAATAAGCACACAAGTGCTTATTAGGGCTTATTGTAGTCTCAACATATAAAGGAAACAAAGAAAAGTTGTTTTAGTCCTTTGAAACATTCGGTCCTATTTTAGTGCTTATTGTCGTGGCTTATTTTGAAAACTAAAAAGGGTTTTAAGCTTATTAGCTTATTTGTTTCTTAATGGGCTTATTGCAAGTGTATAAGTTATCATTAGATATTGTTTTTGGCTAGTTGGGCTAACCGGCCCAACTAGGTCTAATGATATCTCATCTTATTTTTGTAAGCTTAATACTCGGCTTATTTTGTGTCTTTTGGTTAACATATTTTGATAAAACAAGTGCTTATTTGCTTATTTATTGCTTATTGGTCCACTTTTGGGCTTATTGTATTTTGGGGTATTCGTTTAGGCTTAGTGGACCGAAAAGCCCAATAAGGCCCATATAGCTTTCAGCTTATTTGGGTTAAGAGCTTTTCGGCTTATTTTTATAACTTATCAAAATGGTTATTTTGGTTAGTTGGTCTATTGCTTAATTCATAAGCACATATATCATATAACTTATTTTCATATATAGCTTATTTATAATCTTAAGTGTTTCAACTTATTAAACTTAATGAATATTTCGGTTATATATAGTCGGGCTAACTAGTAAACTTGTATTGGGCTAAACTTATGGGCTAAAAACTTGACTAGTGTTTTTGGGCTAACATTGGGATATTCGGCCCAATGTGTGAAAACAAGTGAACTCTGAAACAGATTATTGATCGACTTATCGAATTAGTTTAATATTGGTTTAAAGAGTTAAATTAGTCGTTGGGACGTGTTTTGATAAAATGTAAGTTAAACATAGTGATTTGGCATTTTGTTGGGAAATGATTATTTCATGGAAAAGGTGTTTTTGATAAAGTCTATGACTTTGGAAAGTAACTATAAACGAATGGGTCATGCAGAAATTTTATAAACATTTTACACTTAGAAAATATTTTGTAAAACCCATTTTCTTAAAACCCCACAAAAAGACGAAATCACATTATTTTAAACATTATATTTGAACTAAATAAATAAACTAAATTACATACTTATAAACATAATACTAGTTATTTTCTAGAAACTCGACAAAAAGACTAATTAATAAAATATTATTTTAATATCCGACTAAAAGACGAAAAAAATATAGTTTTATATAAAACTTCTATTATTTAATATGTGTGTCTAAAACATTGTTAACACTTATATCGAGAACGTCTTATCTAATTAACTTGGGAAACATGTTTAATTCTTATTTATTTATTTCGTATTCATTTATTTCTTATCTATTTATTTCTTATTTATTTATTTCTTGTTTACTCCGCGTTCAACTATTTCTTATTTACTTACCTTTATATTTAGCCCTGGATTTTCTATTTATTTTCTTACATACATACATACATACATATAAATACATAAATATATATATAGTTACATATATATATATATATATATATATATATATTTATTATTATATATATATATATATACTATATATATACGATATTAAATATACATATACATATATATCGATATTATCATATTTTATATGTATATGTTATATATGTATATATATTTATATATTTATATATATATTTTTATATATATATTATACTATATATTATATATATATATATTATATTATTATAAATATTATTATATATGTATGTATTTTATGATGGATGTATGTCTGTTAGGTATGTATATATATGTATGTATGTATGTATATATATGTATGTATATATACATATATATATATACATATTTATTTCTTATTTACTTACCTTCTTATTTAGTCTTGGATTTTCTATATAATACATATATGTATATATATATATCGTACTTTGACATAAGTTCATCGAGTCAAACTTATCAACCACCATACCAACAATGATACAAAACCTTTTATAACAACAATACAGATCCTTTTACAAACTCATATGCATCAGTTCATTATATAGCATATCTCTAAAATAAAACTTTATTAATAGGTCATGATCGGGCACCGTTGTACGTTATTCCTTGATCATTTTTTTCAGCTACTTTCATCTTTATTTAATGTGAGTCTTCATAGCCCTACTTTTAAACCATTTTTCCTTTGGTGGAAAATGATACTCAAATCTTTTCAAACTTTTTACTACTGTGCTAAACTATCTTTACGCTTTTGGACAATATTCGTATGTGCTTATAATTGCGTACTTGATGTGCTTATATGCATTATTCATTTATAATGACCATGTTATTAATTCTTCAAATACTACTTAGCCGACTGTGTAGCTCCAGGTCGTAGGCGATATGTTTGGAAAACTATAAGCGCATGGGCCACTATTGATTTGTTTTAGTTGATATGGTTTGATATGACTTGAATTGTTTTGATATGATTTGATATAATTGTGTTGGAGTTCTATTAATAATGTTTGCACTCCGCTATTGTATTGCACTATTGTCCCACTGTAAATTCTGGCAAACAACTAGGTTTACACTCTAAACCTACGAGCTCATCAACTTTATGTTGACCTTTTCGAGTATTATCAGGTGATCAGCATTTACAAATTGAAGGTACTTGAAATCAAAGTTATCCATTGGCCAAGATGTTTTTTAATGACAAATGTTTATTCCATCAAGAATTGTATCTTATGTAACATTGTAAATTAAATTTCTTTTAACTAAGTATGGTGTAATCTACTATCTTATGCGATGTCTCTAAAATTTCGCACCTCGTGTTTCCGCTTTAGCGGGGTGTGACAGATTGGTATCAGAGCCTGGTTATAGAGAATGCCGGTTTTTCTAAAATAAAAACCCAACTATAACCAAAATAAAGTATTCATAAAACCCCGAACATGATAAAAGTTGACTTGCCCGAGCATTCCATTGTTTTTTCCTGAATTATGCATAGCCTGATCAACTATGCCTAATTTACGAGGAATCATGTGTTAGAAATCTAGAAAAGACTCAGTCACCACCAATATATTATAGAATAGCTCGTAGCGTAATACTTGGAAACTTACCAAGCTAACCGAGCAACATAAGACATCCTTATGTTTGCCGGGCCATGCCATGGCATAAATACCCCTCTCCACACCTTGGAGAGGGTTGGTTGTTCATTTGGTTCTTTCACATAATACATTTTCCTTTCCTTTCTCTCTCTAAGTGCTACAACCCACTTTCTTTCTCGCTCTAAAACTTACTTTCTTGCATCTTTTTTAAGTGAATTTGATACATATACAATTGTAACAGTCGCCAAGGGGGTGATATCGTGGAACTTATTTTCGTTATATCTTGTTTAGATCGTGATTTTGGTTATCTTTTGGTTTCGTGTCTTACAAAATCAAACCCAGATTTTGTGTATGAAACAGTTAAAAGTTATGTATGTAAAATCAGATCTCAGGTCTAATGAAACTAGTTTGTGCAAGAAAAAATCAAGGTAAAAACGTCAAAAGCGGTGTGTTTTTTTGATGATTTTTTTGGGAAAAGTACGTTTTTAGTTTGAAGCCAAGCGCAATATGGAATGAGTCTATCGATATGTGAAAGCATGCGAAAATATGTAAGCGAAATGAGATGTAGGCGAATTTATGACATGTTGTTCCAAGCGATTTACGACATTTCTAGAAACTAAACACGTGCTTTTATTTTTACTTCGGCCAGCAAAATATGTCTTAGGGCAAGATTTGTCATGAAGCGATTATGTTTGCATGCGATTTATGTTTGAAGGCGATTTATGACAGTTGTTAGTATCACGGCGAAATACATTCTTGTGCAAAAACGAAACTCCTGTCCGAATTTTCAAAATAAAGCGAAACATTTACATTGCCACATTTTAAGTGAACTTACTATTCTTTAATCCAAGCCAGAACAATTAAACTGTGTATTTTGCTTAAAACACATACCTTTATCTCAATGAAACGAGCTTAATTAACCAAAAATGGACATAAAATGCCAAATATATGCTTGTTTTGCGTTATGTACTGTGCAGGTAACGGATATTCACAAAAAGACAAAAACCAGACAAAACCGAGCACGAGATTGGAAAGAGCGAGAAAAGCCGAAGCTAAGGACATTTTGCAAAGTGGCCCAATCCTAGCCCAAAATTAATGGCCAAGACCGGCCAAAATTATGAAGAAAATCGGCCAAAAAAGAAGCCCAATATGAAAATAACCAAACCGGCCCAAGAAGAAGCCCACTTGGAGACTTAACACTCGTTTACCCAAACCGTAACACCGTTAGTCCTAACA
>BQNB010093085.1:6629-26454 GCA_026074375.1 Tanacetum coccineum | reverse complement strand
TAAAAAAAAGGAAAATTTTATCTTAAAATTTTTTTGAGGAAAAAAAGTTTACTTTTAAAAACTTTTTGAGGAAAAAAAAGAAAAAAAAATGGTAAAAAAAAATAACTGTTAACAAAAAAATATTCATAAAAAAACAGACCGATGGCTCCGACAGTGCGAGAGGGTATTTCGAGGAAAGAAAAAGGAAAAATTTTATTTTAAAATTTTTTTGAGAAAAAAAATAACGGGACGATTAGCGGAGCGCGAGGTTTGAGGAAACTTAAAGTTTTATTCATAAAAAAACGGACCGATGACTAAAACAGTGCGAGAGGGTATTCCGAGAAAAAAAAAAGGAAAGTTTAATTTGAAAATTTTATTTTAAAAATTTTTTTAGAAAAAAAAAACGGGACGATTAGCGGAGCGCGAGGTTTGAGGAAACTTAAAGGTTTATTCATAAAAAAACAGACCGATGACTCAAACTGCGCGAGAGGGTATTCCGAAGAAAAAAAAGTAAAGTTTTATTTTAAAAAGTTTTTGAGAAAATTTTTTTTTTTAAAAAAGTCAATGTAAAGAATTTCGGGTCAAAAAAGGCGGGTCGCATTAAATTTTTTGTGGGTCGGGGCGTCTGCCCTTTGTAATATATATATAATATAACAAACGTATCTCCAACCGAAAAACACAAACCCTAAAATAATCCCAAAATCAATCGATCAATCCCAAGTTGTTGAAGAATGAAACAAGCAACCAAAAAGAAGGATGCTGCTGGTGCACCATCATTAAAGAAACTCGAATATCTGTCATTAGTATCCAAGGTATGCACAGAACTCGAATCCCATCTCAGATTCACCGACAAAACCTTAGCCGAATTCATCACTGATTTAGGCCGTAAATCTTTAACAGTCGATGAATTTGACAAAAAGCTTAAAAAAATGGGTGCTGATTATCCTGATTATTTTGTCCGTACTCTTTTGAATGTCATTCACGCTATTTTGCCCCCTAAGGTTAGGATGCCCAAACCCGAGGTAGGCGCGTTGAATATACGCGTTAGTAAGGACCATGTTAGGAGCTTGGAGAAGGAGGTTGAGATGGAAGCCTCGTTACGAGGTGAGAATTTAGAAAATTTAGCAAGTCGTAGCGGAAAACGAGAAAATAGGGATAGGTATGATAGGAAGCGTGATGATAGGGATAATGATAGATATGAAAGAAAAAGAGGAGATAAGAATAAAATAGGGATTGGATAGGGATATGTGTGTAGACGCAGCGGATGATAGGGATAGGGCGTTGAAAATTAGGTGTGAAGGGTGATAGAGATTAATAGATATGATGCGAGCAGCGTTGATGTTGGTGGTGTGAAACGGT
This sequence comes from Tanacetum coccineum, assembly GCA_026074375.1. Classification (NCBI taxonomy): domain Eukaryota; kingdom Viridiplantae; phylum Streptophyta; class Magnoliopsida; order Asterales; family Asteraceae; genus Tanacetum; species Tanacetum coccineum. Next base: position 25,116 of record BQNB010093085.1, on the reverse strand, counting down.
GAAAACGAGTCTAGAAGTCATAGGGGCCGAAATCGTTATAAATATGATAAAAAACGAGATGAGAGGGTGAATGGGAGGATGGAGGAGTTGGAGTTGTATCTAGTGTATAGAGGGAGAGTGACGCGGATAATGGATTACGGATGTTTTGTGGAGATTTTGGATGTGAAAGGGAAGGAAGGGTTGGTTCACATGACGCAGATTGCGACGAGGAGAGTAGCAAGTGCGAAAGATATGGTAAAGCTTGATCAAGAGGTTTTTGTGAAGGTGATATCGGTTAGTGCCGGGAAGGTTTCACTTTCGATGAGGGATGTGGATCAGTATACCGGGAAGGATTTGTTGCCGTTGAAGAAGAGTGGGGAGGATGGTGATGGTAATGGTGTTCGTGTGAATGTTTGGTCGGATGTGGATCATAAGTCGAGGATTGGGTTGTCGGGGATTAGGCTTACTGATGAGGATGTTGGTGTTACGTCTAGACGGCCGTTGAAGAAGATGAGTTCGCCTGAGAGATGGGAGGCGAATCAGCTGATTGCATCGGGGGTTTGGAGTGTTAAGGATTATCCGATGTATGATGAGGAAACGAATGACGGGATGGTTTATCAGGAGGAAGGTGGTGATGAGGAGCTTGAAGTTGAGTTAAACGAAGACGAACCCGCGTTTTTGAAAGGACAGAGTCATTACTCGATGGATATGTCACCCGTTAAGATTTTCACAAACCCTGAAGGCTCGTTGAGCCGTGCAGCAGCTTTACAGTCTGCTTTGATTAAGGAAAGACGAGAAGTGAGGGACCAGCAGCAGAGAACCATGCTTGATTCCATCCCAAAGGATCTTAATCGTCCGTGGGAAGACCCGATGCCTGAAAACGGCGAGCGGCATTTAGCACAGGAGTTAAGAGGAGTCGGGTTGTCTGCATACGATATGCCCGAATGGAAAAAGGATTCGATTGGTAAAACGTTGACTTTTGGTCAAAGGTCGAAGCTGTCTTTAAAAGAACAGAGGCAAAGCTTGCCGATATACAAATTGAAGAAAGAATTGGTTCAAGCTGTGAATGACAACCAGGTGTTGGTTGTAGTTGGTGAGACGGGGTCTGGTAAGACGACTCAGATGCCTCAATATGTAGCAGAAGCCGGATACACCACTCGGGGTAAGATCGGTTGTACACAACCCCGTCGTGTGGCTGCAATGTCGGTAGCCAAGAGGGTGGCTGAGGAGTTCGGTTGTAGACTAGGTGAGGAAGTTGGATACTCGATTCGTTTTGAGGATTGTACAGGTCCCGAAACTGTTATCAAGTACATGACTGATGGTATGCTTCTAAGGGAAATTTTGGTTGACGAGAATCTATTCGAGTATTCTTGTATTATGCTTGACGAAGCGCACGAGAGAACAATGTCTACTGATGTTCTTTTCGGGTTATTAAAAGGTTTAGTGAAAAGAAGACCCGAATTTCGTTTGATTGTCACTTCAGCAACATTAGACGCCGAGAAATTTTCAGGGTATTTCTTTAGCTGTAATATTTTCACGATTCCTGGAAGAACATTTCCTGTAGAGATACTCTACACTAAACAGCCGGAAAGTGATTATGTTGATGCAGCTTTGATTACTGTTATGCAGATTCACTTGACAGAACCCGAAGGTGACATACTCTTGTTTTTGACCGGTCAAGAGGAAATCGATCATGCTTGTCAGTGTTTGTTTGAGCGGATGAAAGGGTTAGGTAAGAACGTGCCTGAGTTGATTATATTACCGGTCTATAGTGCACTACCTAGTGAAATGCAATCGAGAATTTTTGAACCGGCCCCACCAGGGAAGAGGAAGGTGGTCGTTGCCACTAATATTGCTGAAGCATCCTTGACTATTGACGGGATTTTCTATGTCATTGACCCTGGTTTCGCTAAGCAAAATGTGTATAACCCGAAGCTAGGTCTTGATTCGCTTGTTGTTACACCTATATCTCAGGCATCAGCTAAGCAAAGGGCGGGTCGTGCAGGTCGTACTGGGCCGGGAAAATGTTACAGATTATACACCGAAAACGCTTTCAACAATGAAATGTCGCCTACTTCGATTCCTGAGATTCAGAGGGTTAACCTTGGTTTGACAACGTTGAATTTGAAAGCCATGGGGATCAACGATCTTTTATCGTTTGATTTCATGGATCCACCGTCACCTCAGGCACTTATTTCCGCTCTTGAACAGCTTTACACTCTTGGTGCTCTTGATGAAGAAGGGCTTTTAACGAAATTAGGTAGAAAAATGGCGGAATTTCCACTCGAACCCCCGTTGTCTAAGATGCTGTTAGCGAGCGTTGATTTGGGTTGTAGTGATGAAATATTGACCATTATTGCTATGATTACGACCGGGAATATCTTCTATAGACCTCGGGAGAAACAAGCGCAAGCAGATCAGAAGAAGGCCAATTTTTTCCAACCGGAAGGAGACCATTTAACTTTGCTTGCTGTTTACGAGGCTTGGAAAGCTAAGAACTTCTCTAAGCCGTGGTGTTTTGAGAATTTTGCTCAGTTGAGATCGCTTAGGAGGGCGCAAGATGTCAGGAAGCAGCTTCTATCTATCATGGACAAGTATGCTCTCTTTGCTTTGTTTTACGTTTCAAATATTTCATATATGTTTTCTGCTGTAAATGCGCTTGGCTAGTTTTTGCATGTTTTCTGTGATAAATTGCTTGGTTTGGGTTATGTTTTGGCTCATGTCTCGAATGGGTAAAGGTTAACTAATTGGTTAGAGTGAACGGGTTGAATAGGTTAAATGGTTTGGAAGTCACTCAAAATGCTCAAAACTTAGTGAATCGTTCTATTTTTGAAATTAGATCATTGTCATAACAACGTTGTTTTCATAGTAGTGTTCAAAACATTTATGATTTGCAGTTCAAGAAAAGAACAGATAAAACAAAATGTTTTTCGGTCGCAACACGACCACCAACCAGTCTCCATAGCAACCCGTTACCGACCCCACCTCTTGTTTTATGAGATGTGATTGTGTAAATTCCCCTTTTTTATGATCAGCGTCCTGTGTTGTGGCTTATTTTGCTTTGTTCTAATAAATTAAGTTCCACAATTGCTCTGTGTATAATCGATGGTCGTACTGGCCCATATTGCTTTGTATTTAGTAATCATAGTTTACAATTGTATTTCGCTTTTATGCTTTAAAATAAAACTACAACTAATGAAGTAAATCGGCTCAAATAGTTTGAATAAGTTTTCTGTAGATGTGATATGCGTCTATTTGGAGTCTTTCAACCGTCAATTTGTCAAAAACTAGATTATCATCGTTTGAACATATTTGTTTTATCATATGATAAACCTTCATTATCTGTAATGCAAGAGGAGACAACCAAACGTCTTTGTGTCATTATCCATAAAAGGACCCGTCATTTTGCCATCTTTTGATTGCTAGTGAAATTTGATTATGTGAATTCCTCTTATTATGATTAATAGCCCGTCTATCTGGATCATGTTGCTGACTTTCCTTTCTTTGAATCAGGTACAAATTGGATATTGCGAGTGCTGGGAAGAACTATACAAAGATACGGAAGGCAATAACTGCAGGATTTTTCTTTCACGCTGCACGTAAAGACCAACAAGAAGGATATAAAACTATAGTCGAGAACCAGCCCGTTTACGTACACCCAAGTAGTGCGCTTTTCCAAAGACAACCTGACTGGGTCATCTACCACGAGCTCCTTATGACAACAAAAGAATACATGCGTGAGGTTACTGTTGTAGATCCAAAATGGCTAGTGGAATTGGCTCCAAGGTTCTTTAAGGTGTCAGATCCTACTAAAATGAGCAAGCGTAAAAGACAAGAAAGGATTGAGCCTCTTTATGATCGTTACAATGAACCCAATTTGTGGAGGGTCAGCAAACGACGGGCTTGAACAGTGGCTTGGAGTTGATAATGTTTTATTTATATATTAAAAACTAATAATTTAACTCTTTGTATAATCATGGTTTTAATTTTTTATTATACGAAGAAGTGTTTTCTGACCCATGTATAAGCAAATGGTTCGAAACCACTCATTAACAAAAACATAATTCGCAACAGACATTGTGTAAACCTTTTGATCCCTACTAATTACTAAAACTGAATATTGTGTGAAGCCAGGTTTCGCAACAGACATTGTTGTATAAGCAAGTGAATATAGCAACAGACATTGTTGTGGAAGCCGCAGCAAGTCTTGGTGAAAATCGTGTGAAGCCAGGTTTCTACATTTATCTGTTTGCAAAATAATAGGATCCCACTACTGTTTGAGAGAACCAGTGATGTTGTCACATAACCTGCTATCTCAGTTTCAACTGGAATCGCTACAAAATTAATCCAGTGCAGCATAAAATTGGAGTGTTTGCTAGTATTAGTAGGAAAAATCTCTTTCAATTACGCGACGAATGAATATATTGAAGGTTATGGTACAAATGAAATTAAGTATGCTGTTAAGGCTACTCTTGAAAAGTGCTGCATCCAACTAAAATCACTGCTAGCAAAAAAAGTCTATGGAAGATCTATACCAAAACAAACTCCCTAATGTCAAAGGGTCAATTTGGGTCTCAAACTCTAATATTCTACGACAATAAAATAAGATCGAATGGGACATTTTCAAGCATATGCTTACCAAATTCCTTATCCATGACCTTTGCAAACGGTTACAAGCAGTTAATGACATTGTCTGACTAGGGTGATTTGGTGTAGGATGATGAGAAAAGGGAAGAGCAACAATGACATTGTCTTGAAACAAATGTTTAAAGAAGGGAATGAGTTTGTTGGTTCTGTAAGTTTATCCCACATCGATAAACGAGCAAACAATATACTCACCATACTTAGAGCAATGCTAGATCCACTCCCAACTCACATAAAAACTTTCACATGCACATGTGGCATGTAACTTGGACCAATCACATTCTATCAAATTTTCTCTTTCTTTTTTTCACTACCTATATTTGTTTGACACATATGGGTGTGGAATTTGTATGTGTAAAATGGGTGTGGATCTAGCACTTCCTCCCATACATATACCGGTAGTTGCTTAATCAATTAATGAGAATCTGTTGCACCATAACTCTAATGAAGCTAAAGTGGATCTTGCAACTCTAATCATACTAACGGGGACACTGTAGTTATCTAAGCCAGTAATATGCTTTAGTATTTTAGTTAAAAGTTAGCCACTGGAAGAGAACATAAAAACAAATGAGTGTACACGATATATAACGACTCATCCTATTTTTTGGGGTCTTGAGCTAATGTATTCGGAAGCGTTTAGAACATCATAGTGATTCTTTGTTTATATGTGATATATAGCTTGTACTATGTGAATATATTAGTTTGAAAGAGGTCTTGTGGTTGGAATGCATAAAAAAACCTAGTGACGACGAACATTGAAAATCTCACTAGAGGAACCACAATCTGTATATACGACTCATATGTACTACTGTTTCTATTTTCCTTAAATAGATTTAGTCGTTGTAAAGAATGTCGTTGTGGCATTACCATTTCCTTAAACTCACTTCGATATTTTGTGAAATGTATATATGTTTATAATTTTATCCCTTTTGAATGACATTGTCTGACTTGGGAAGCACCAATGCACCACTAATCATTTTGTTGCGTTTGTCACCTTATTCCAATCATTGGCTTGTTCTTCATATGACCAGGTATATATGTCACGATTCACGGTTGCTCTTGTTAAGATTTATAAAGAAATGTGACCGGTGATCAAGTTAATTTGTTGGAATAATGTAATGAGACATATAGTGTATGTCGTGGAGAGTGTGAAAGGGATGAGATGAATGTGAGGGATAGTAGTGGGTGTTTGGGCTGAGTCGTTGGTTGTGATGATGAGGAGGGTGAAATCGAACAACGAGGTTATGGCCTTTTGGTTGAAATGAGCTTGAAGAAGAAGAGTTTTGGTTTTGTGACTCTGTCCCACATAGATGTATAAAGAAACTCAAAATACAATATATAATTAAGATGATATGACAACAAATTAAATGGTTACTTTTTGGTAGCATATCACTTTAATACGGTATATTATGTTAGCCGGAGGTTTCTTTTATTTTTTTACAACAGGTAGATTCTTACCTTTTCGTTTCATGAGAGACAATTGTCTCTCTTTTATGTTTGTGGGATACGAATTGGGGTATTGTTACCTTTTTATTGTATATTTTTTTTAGACAAGACTTAGTAGATACAAATGCAGAGTAGGTTGAGCTAATATCATTTCGAGCATGACAAGATGCGAAGATCAAAAGTTGCACCATTTGTTGTGACTTCAAATAAATTACTTGTTATTCTATCAAAATCAGACAAATATATGGATATCTTTAGAATTACTCTAAACTTTATATAAAAGTGAACATAAACACAAGTTAATCTAATATTGTCATCACACCATTAACCACTTTTCCAACAATAAGTTACAGAACTGAAAATCGTCTATATAGTTTTGGCGATATTGCATACATAGCCTTTGTTTTTTTTTTTGAAGAATATATTACAGTTGATTTTCGTTTTAATATAATTGCGACAAATGTTAATCAAAAAATAATGATGTTGTCAAATATAACAAAATAAATATTATCTATCTTCTTACTCACATATGCGGGTACTAAATAATAAACATCGGTGTAAAATGAAATATAGTATAGTATAAATACAAGCATAATTGCCCGCGCGTTGCTGCGGGGCGTTATTTTTGTTTTTGTTTTTTTATTTATTTTGTGCGGGTTTATTTTTTCGGTCTTATGTTTAACAGTTTTTTTTATATGGGCGTATGTGTTGGGCTCATGTTGGCGGTATTTTTTTATCTGAATAAATCAGTACTTTTGTAATTTTTTTTCCTAAAAAAGTTCCTATTTTGTGCCGAGCAATTTTTTTTTATGTTGCCCAATTTAAAGAAAAAAAAATGTTTAATAGTTTTTCTTTATATGGGCGTATGTGTTGGGTCTCATGTCGCGAGTATTTTTTTATCTAAATAAATAAGTACTTTTGTAAATTTTTTTTTTTCCTTTATTTTTGCCGCTTTAGTTTTTTTTTATGTTGGCATACCGTAAAAAGAAAAAAAAACCCAACTGGCCGCCCAAAATGGGAGCCCAAAAAATGGGCACCGTGGCAAAGCGGTCAAAACTACGTCGTTTTAACCGAAATATAGTATATATATATATAATAAATACTCCAACTATGAATTAAAATGCATAAATTCTTTTTATCGACAAACAATATCCGAATGTGTAAATAAATTTTTAATGTACTAAAATTTGAATTTCATTATAAAATAGAAGTTATTGGTTTTAAGGTTAAAATTTTGATATTTAACTTGTAGTATAATTATTTACAAAACCAATATTATATACAAAATTAGACATATGATTAATCACGCTACTAAACTTCATGATCATCATGGGTGGCTAATGAATTTAGAGGCTGCGAAGATAATTAAAAGGAGGTCTCATAAAAAAAACCTTAAGGAAGTGCATAAAAAGTGTTCATTAACAACAATTTGTTATAATGAGACCCTTTAATAACGTTTTATTTATTGTGGCAAAATGAGCTATATTTAACTAATGTGATTTACAAAGTATAGAGATAAACGTAACTAAATGTTGCTGGACTTAAAAGATTGTGAGGTCTTTTAATTTCGGTGGCCCTGTAAGCCGCCCCACTTGCACATGTAATTGTTAGTTATAGGATAAGTGTGACAGCTGTATGATTTTTCAATCATTATCATGATTATCAATCATTAGTTAATGTATTAGGTGTATTTGTTCTTATCTGTAACTTGGGCTCAAACACATATCTTTGTAGGCTATATAAGCCACTCCTCCCAATGTCGTACGATTCATCTGATTCCGTTTATAATTCCCAATCCACAATCGAATCACTTTTTTGAGAGCCTGAAGTTTCTTTTTGAAGCGAACCATAGCATTACTATCATTGAGATTAATAGAATTCCAAGTCTGAGTAATCATATCATCAAAGCCTTGAAAATCAAACCATGAGTGAAACAAACGAAACGGGGTAGCCCCATAATCTGTGTTAAACTCCCGGAGAAGGATCGGCCGATGATCCGAGAGATGCCTATCAAGGCACACTGCTGAAGTATGAGGGAACAAAGAAAGAAACCCATCAGAAACTAAGAAACGGTCTAACTTACTCATTTTAGATGCCGAGGGGTGCGCCCAGGTATAGCTATACCCTTCCAATTGAACTTCAACAAGCCCAGCCGACGTAATGAAATGATTAAAATCCCTCGCTCCATACACATTAAAAATAGACCCCCATCGTTCTTCCTTACATTAAAATCTCCCAAGACAATGCACTCTCCATTCCAACGATTTATAAGAGAAGATAAATATGACCAAAGTGTACGTTTAAGAGAAACCGCTTGAGGAGCATAAACGGACACTATTAACATCCTAGTTTGGTTAGCTCTCCATTTACCAAACAAAGCAATAAAGTTATCCGAAATGATATGGTTATCTTTTTTAAATGAGTTAGGATCCCAAACGCATAAAAGACCCCCCGAATTACCGAGAGATTGACTAACAATAGCATCGAAATTAGTATTATCCCAAAGGCTCTTGATCTGTACGTGTTATGTACGTGAGTATGTGTGCGATTTTAATAGCTATGATCTTAGTGTCAAAAAAATGATAATAGCAATCATATTATTTTTTTTCAAGAGAAACCATAATTCCTTTTATCCAAGATTTTTTTTTGAACGGCAGATTTTATTAAGAAACTAGCAAGAAGCTAGAATTACAAAGAAATCAAAATAGGATTTTTAAGCCAATCGTCCCAACTAAACGAGGCTTTACATCTAGACTTACACCAATAAAAAGATCTCGAAACAACGTCGTCAAAAATAATCGCCTTTGAAGGTTTCTTTTCCTCGAATAAAAGTTTATTACGATAAGACCACACATGCCACCAAATCACAAAAAAGACACCTTGGATCATCATCTTCACTTTAGATTGAAGGCGTAAAGAGGCCATCCAGTTGGTCCATTCAATGAAGGAGTTAACGTCCGAATATGCAATATTCCACCAAGAGCAAACTTTACGCGCAATTTGTCTAACTAAACAACAACTGAAAAATAAATGTCTCGCAGATTCAACCTCACAATCACATAAGGGGCAAAGGATGGAATCGATCTCGATACCTCTACGCAAAATATTGAACCTCTTGTCCGTTGTTATATCTCCGCCAACACCCACGTCCATGGCACTTTATCCTTCGCTCGCTTGCGATAATCCAAATGTCCCTAGCTATGTTCACTCGTAAAAAAGTTACAGGATCGAATTGATATATAATTTCTAGCTGTAACATCTAGAGCCAAATGTGCATCCATGTTTTCACGCGTAAATTAAAAAACTAATCCTTGACTAACATACATGTTAAAATGCGCACGGTAAATTTCCATGTAATTTTGACCAAATAAGTTTATTGTTTTATTTCAAATTTTAACCGTTATTGTTCATTCAAGGGACTTTTAACATAGCTCTTGTTTAAAATAATGTATGTTGATAGTACCCTAAATTTTTGAACTCATCGGAATGTTTGGTAACAAGATACTCGCTACCCAAACAAATTGATATCGGTCGTTACACAATCATCCACTAAACTCGAACATTTTGAGAAAAAATCATACATGTGAGCCTAACTAGACACCAGTTGATGCATTGGGAGAGTGGGAGACTGGGAGGCTAGTGAGGAGTGGGGGTTTGTAGTGAGATGACTAGGTTGTGACACGGGTACGTGCAGTGTGAGGATGATGAGGAGAGTCATGAGGCCCGGTAACGACATTGTTGTTTGTTTGAGGTTCTGAGGGTGGAGAAGGCTGGAAGGTGGAATGACTTTTGGTTTTGTAATGTCCGACGAGGGGGGTGGGCGAGTGAATATGGGGGGGGGGGGGGGGCGGGGGGGGGAGCTTTTTTTAATTTTTATTTGATTTGATATTATATGGGGGGGGGGGGTGGGCGGGTGTCTTGGGGAGTTGTGGAGGTGAGATGTTTGTTAATAGTTTTGGGGAATTGGGAGGGGTGGGGTTGGGAGGGGGGGTGGTATATTTTATTTGAATATTGCATTGGTGAAATATTTTTTCCTGAAAGTTAAAGAAAAACATATTCAATAAAACATAAGTCTAATTTCAGTCAGCCCTCAGGTGTCGAAACACGTAACAACCATAATTTTAGGTGCCACAGATTTGAGCGCCCAACAACAGACAGCCTAACACCGCAACCAACACCACTCCCACTAATCAAACTCGCCTTTGCTTATACTACCCCTCCGTGCAACGTCTTTGGACCTATGCTAAACTACACAAAGGTCCTGCAAAGTCGGCAGGGCCCACACGCTAAAATACAAGAAATAAACCAAATCTACCCCAATCCTTAATTTTAAAAAGTTACCAAACTACATCGGTCCCCCAAACAGGCTTAGAAAACAACAAACCCGGGCCCCTCACCCAATACCCCCCCCAAACCCCCCCCGCCCCACCCCCGCACACAAACACCCCCCCCACAAACCAAAACTGCCGATGCTCCCATCAACCGCCACCCAACCAACACCCACCAAACCATACCCAACACACAATCAAACCACTTCGCCTCCCTCCCCCCACCCAAACCGCCCCCCCTGCCTCCACCCCACCCCTACCCACACAAACCCGCCTGATCCTACCGCTCCACCTCCACCGAGAAAATCACACGCAGCGGCCCCCCACATGTCCCTCCAACACAAAACCCCCCCTCATACTTCTGACACACTACAAGTCACGCACCCCCCGCCCTGCTCGCCCCCCTCAACTGCTCCCCGACTCCCGCGTGGCCCCCACCCGAACTTCCGTGACCGAGAAGATGCCGAAAGACGACTACGTTGCCTGATTATATTGATGATCATATAAGTATCCGTTAATAAGATAATGTTCGGAGATAGTAATTCTATTCGCCGTCAACTTTAATTCAACCACAATGTCAATGGGCATTACAAGTATACGTCCGAGTTCCACCCTCCCCCAAACATAATACAAAACAACTCAATCTCTTGACGGTCGCATATGACACTGGACGCCAGATACAACCCTATCACGAAGAATGCCGAGCCCCTCATGACCCTCCGCCCCCTCCAACATGGCAACAACCGCCGAGCACCTCTAACTTGCTGCGCTATTGCCTCCTCCTCTGCGATTAATCTCCACAGAATTCCCCGATCGTCTCCACCTTCCTCCGATGCAGCACACCATATAAACGTAAACCAATGTGGCAACCAACGCCTTCGAACAAATCCTCCGAACAAACCTCCGCTCTCCCACCCAATCCCGCCTAAGACCGCCCACCCGTCCCCGCCGTGCCACACCCCCATAACCATTCTATATTAATAACAAAAACTTTCCAGCAATCCCCGACAATCATACCTTCCCAGTTATCATAGATTTTCCCCCGAATACCCTGATGACCATTGCCGCATACCCAAAGCCAACTATGTATCATACCCCCACCCTCACAGCACCCATCAGAAGCCTCAGACTCAACCCTCCCGTCTACTAGATGCTTATGCCATTGCGTAATCAATGGATGGAGGGCGTGTTCTCATAACGAATTTTCCATGTATTATGTTACCATCCCGTAAAAACGGTCCGTACCACATCGATGACTTAGCCCCTTGTTGACTCCGTATGAGGTAAAAACTAGTTCAGTATCTAAAATGGGTATCCTATGGCTGAAGGAAATTTACCCTAGTCCTGTGGGCCAATGTTTCGACAAATCAATTCCACGGTAGCATAACTGAGTCCGCAGCTACGACTATACACAGGGCGTTCACTAGCAGACTGGACAGTCATACTCAACAGTTCAGTTTACGTATTAACACCGGCACATGTGCCAACAACAACAACCGTCTGCCCGAGCCACCGCCTACCCCCCCAATCCTATACCACCCTAAATCATTACACTCACAAGTCACTTCCCCTGCAATTAAGCCGCACCCTCGCACACATACATTAATAATCCCTATATTCCCCCATAGACAACACCTCCACCGAATGACCCAATCCCCCAGAGTATTCACTCACGTCGAGTTCCCCCCCCACCTACGTACCACCCCATAAGAACTACAGAGCGCACACAGCCTCGCGCCAAATAGGACCCCCCCAAACCCAATCATCTACCAAAAATAGGTCACTAAAGGTTGAAGAAGCAGAGGCGAAGACGAAATAGAAACCGAGGCCATTAGTTTTTAATTTAAAGTTTATAATTACGGGAATTATTATTAAACGAGAGAATTTAAAAAATCGATAAATTGCCAAGTAGTCTATAGCCAAAACATGTCCCATCCCAAGTAACGTTAAATAACTCACCTCTCCACCCCACCAACAAAATCTATTAAAAACATCCACCCACCCCCTGTATCTATATAAACATAATATTCTAACATCAACTTTGCTTATATAATTAATAATTAAAAACATCATCTTATTCTCATCGCCTAAATTCCCTTTTTCCCTCCCCTATGTAGAATCCCCTATACATGCACACCTTTGTCACACATCCCCCCCCACACCCAACACCAACACCACTCCTCTAATCATAACACCAAATAACACCACTCACCTCTTTATTTTCATAAAACCCACTAAACAATTATTTCATTATTTTAACAAACCAGCTATTTCATTCATAATTAAACATACAAATTACATTAAAAAAAACACATTACGAAATTAAAAAAAAATACATTACGAAATTAAAAAAACATTACGAAATTAAAAAAACATTACGAAATAAAAAAACATTACGAAATAAAAATTAACATTACGAAATTAAAAAAAAAACTACTCGTCTTCGTCTTCGTCGTCCTCGTCACCCAAATCATTTTTCTTTTTGTTTTTGATCAATTTTTTTTGCTTCTTGATCCAATAGGCGTCGTCTTCGTCCAAATCCTTGGTGCTAGTAGCTAGAAACCTCAACTCCTCCAACCGCATTAGGGTGCGGTCTTTTTCGGCTTGAGCTTCGAAAGCCCTTTCGGCAGCTTCCCGTTTCAGACGAAGCTCCTGCTTCATTAGCTCCATGAGTTGGGCCGACGCGCTACTTCCACCGGTGCTCGCCGTCACTACAACACAAGTGGGCTAATGCTACGGTAGGAATCTGTTGCAAATCCGTTGCAAATGGCCATTTGCAACGGACTTGCAACAGATTTGTACCGTAGCGTTAATGCTCCATGGAAATTTAAATTGCAACAGATTTCTAACGGGGTCAAAAGAATTGCAACGGTTTTTCAACAAAAAAAATCCGTTCTAAATTAGCAACCGATTTTGCAACGGATCGTATTCCAACAGATTTTCTACGATTTTGTTATGGTAGACATTGCAAGAAAATTGCAATGGATAATATTGGGTACGATAAACGGGAGTTTTCAGCAGAATGTAACCAAAATGACTTCGTTGCAATTTCGTTACAAAAAACAACACTTTTAAAAGAAAAAAAAATAGCATTTAGCTATTTTTCTGTAATATACAAATATCTAAAACTAAATAATTCCAAACGCATAATTGAAACTCAAGTTAATAATTAGACAAACATCCAAATGTCATATTACATAGTGAGTCAAATCATACCAAACATGCCGCTTCTACACCAAAAGTATACACGAAGTGTAAGAAACTAAATCCTACCGAATGCACTACTTCTTAACAAAATATGTATAATCTACCAAGTTTGACCAAATCCGCCGTACTACTTCAAAACAAAATGTGTATGAAACACGAAGTGTACCTTAATCAACAATTGTTTATGCGGAATGAGGAGTAGGAGGTTGTTCCTTCAATTGTGCCAACGCCTCGGCGAGCTTGTCATTTGTTTCTTTCTTAAATGTCCCAAAAATTTCTTCGTTACATAGTGAAATCAGCCACCTATAAGTTTACATGTGAATATGTCTATTTGTCTTTCCCTCTCGCTTACTCCAAGTCCTTCATGGATTTTCTAGCACTTCAACCTAAAAAAATTACTTGAACCAATTAGAAAGGCAACACAAGTAAACTAAAAATATACCACTTGTGGTGTAGTGATAAGAAGAGGTGTAATTATACTTGCTTCAACTTAGCTCATATTATCACATTCATCAAGTTCACTTCACATTTTCAATATATAGAATTTTGTAGATAGAGGTAATGGGTGAAATGGGTGGGTTCGGTAACAGGTCAATACATGCTATTTAATTGCGGGTTAAAATTGGTCATGTTGAGCGGAAACACTTTCCATCCAAAACAATTTCCATGCAAGCAATGTGCCAAAGTTACTTACATAAATTAGATCCTGTAAATAATAGTCTAATTCATTGTATAAAATGTATAAGATATTTGCATAATGAATGTGGTATAGTACTGACTTACAACCATTTTGAGCCCTCTAACCTGTTCATTTTTGTACAAGTGTTCTTAATTTAATTTAGCCTTTTACTAGTAATGAATGATAATTATAATAGTATTTATATTAGTAGCATAGTCATAGGGTCTTTGACTAGTAATACACAAACAATCACCAATAAGCATTTCAACATTCAGGGATTTGTTATTTTAGTTTATTAATCATGAATTGAATGGAGTTATAGATTTTCTATAAACCTACTAAAGAGATCTATCCAACGAGCATAAATATAACATAAGTAAACAAGCCTTAAGTTAAAAAAATGCAGGAAAAACTAAAAAATTATAAGAATGTTGTTTTGGTTCATTGAGCGTAACATACGGCTTTCCTAGTTACCAATAGAAAGAACTTCCTATTTTTGTATACTTGAAAACACTTTTTGGATCACTACACTCCATACACAAGTCCATGATTACAGACCATATAATCAAAACTAGAAGTATATATATAATCAGACCAAAGGAAATTGCAGACCATGCATTTCAACATTCAGAAATTAACACTCATGACCAAAAGAAACTGCAAACGCAGCAAACAGACCAAACAAAATTGCAATCATAACTCAGAAAGAATACCTATTGTAGATGATTAAAAAGACCAAAACAATACAAGACAATAGCTTTAAATTTTTTCAAGTGTCAAACATCATGACCGTTTACACCGTCATGTGTTTTGCATTTAGTTTGTTTCAAAATCAATGAAGATAAACTAGAAAGCCATTGTTATACCTCATTCGACTCTGCAACTCCAATTGTCGGTGGTGTTTCTGCCAAGACCAACCCATTTGCCCTGCCGACCCGTTTGTTCCTACTGACCCGTTTGCCCTGGCTGACGTGCTTGAACCACCTGACCTGTTTGAACCACCTGACCAGCTTGCAAATGTCGGTTAATCCAACGGCTTCATCTTTTTCATAGCATGGACTCTTGAACCACCTGACGTGCTAGCAATTTAGATTAAATAAACTTTTTACACACCCATATGTGAAAACTACTTAAAAATGAGCCCTTATATTTTGGTCAGTGTAAAAGCTTAGAGAGTGTTTGTTTTGGCTTATATAGCCGACTTGTAGCTTATTAGGTTTTGGGCTTATGTTTCATAAGCTTATTTTTTTGGCTTATTTTGAAACTTTTCAGCTTATAATGAAAAGTTTCAAAATACGCCATAAAAAATGAGCTTATGAAACATAAGGCGAAAACCAAATAAGCCATAAGCCGGCTATATAAGCCGAAACAAACACCGCCTTACTTAAGATTAACCACATGTAGTCAAACTTACATAAACCCTAAATAAGAATACCTCACAATTAGAGCCAGAAACATCAAAAAAACCATACAATCAGTTATACATAGTGAAATCAGCCACCTATAAGTTTACCCCAAATCATAATAACTTAAATCCAAAAAATAGCTTATTAACACATATATACATAAGTACAACTAAATAAGAATTTTACCCAACAAAGAGGGTGAGTGGTGTTCCCGCTCGCGATAGTGGTTGTTTTGGGTGATGTTTTGTCACTTAGCAGAAGGTGTGAGAGTAGCAGTGATGAGCGAGGGGTGTGGTGGTGGTGTCGAGAGGTCGTGAAAGATAGATTACTGGTGAGGTAATGTGAGATCTGTGTGAGAAATAAGTGGATGGAAAGTGAAGTGAGATCTTATCCTTCTATTTAGAAAAAGGTGAAATTTGGGTGGTAAATGGAAGCGGGAGAATGAATTATTGTAAGCGGGATGTTAATTTTTTTTCATTAAGAATAGAAGGGTACCCGCGCACTTCACTGCGGACACTTGTAACTCATCTATTATGTTGTGCTTACTATTAAAATTGTCGAAGGTCTTTAACCGAAACTAGGACTAGGCGTGGAAAAGCTCGAATATTTGAAATCATGTGTTATACTTCCATGCATGATGATATTCGATACAAGAATCACACTATCTCATGTATTCAAAACACAAGTCAACTTGTCATCTTCCTTATTTATCCGGTTAGACAATTAAGAACAATAAACACAATTTCAACAAATAGAGACTAAATATAACTAATACAAATCACATTACGTCAAGCAACATAATACAACCTATTTTCAACCGATGTTGACTCAATAGAACCTATACACTAGCTATAATATAGCTTTTTAGAACATATAACTTAACAACCAATGAATTCATAACACAAACTCATTGCAACACATAAAAAACAGTACAACTCACTCCAACATAACAGATTACTATATGGATTGACACTGAATAGTTAGAAATGATTAAACTTTAAAAATCCGTTGCAAATCCATTGCAAATTATTTAGAAAATTTCAGTTGAATTATAAAACGAAAATAATAATAGTATATGTCACATAATTGTAGCTATTATTTCAAAATTTACGAAGAAAATATCAACAAAATAAAACAAGTAAAGAAAACAAATTTTATTGGTTACCGTTGCAAATCCGTAACAATCATTTTAAAATTGCAAGTAGATTGGAATAAATAATTAAAAAAATAGAAATTAAACTAAGATCATGATTATTGGCAAAACTATAAAAATTATACAAAAAATTGCAACGATTTTGCAACGGAAACAAATAATATATTCTTTTATATTTATTTAGAATATTTTGTTTTAAATTCTTAACGATTTTGCAATGGATTTGCAACGGATTATTAAAAATTAATTAAAGTTAAATTATAATTAAATTATTATATTTAATCCGTTGCAAATCCATAACAATTATTTGAAATTTTGTAACGATTTTGCAATGGAAGTCAATAATAATTTTTTTTTTATATTTTTTTAATACTCCGTTGCAAATCCATTACAAATTTCAAATAAACTTAACGGATTTGCAACGGAATATTTAAAATTAAGTATAAAAGAAATTAATTTAATTTTTGCAACGGATTTGCAACGGGTTTTGGTGTCCTTGCTAATCCGTTACAAATCTATTACAAACCCGTTGCATATTTGCTACGGAAAATTTCCGTTATAATTTTTCGTAGCATTTGCCCTGTTGTGTAGTAGTGCGTTGCGTCGGATTTGCTTTTCTTGGCGGGCCGTTGTTTGCCCGGCGGACGTGGTCGTGCATCGTGACCGAATAGATCCTCCTGGCTAGCCCCGGGGACGTCTCCGGTTAAGTCAACTTGTTCCGGTGCGTCCCATTTCGGGTGGAATCTCAAAACGGCCCAAGCATCTTCTTGAGAAAATGCGACCCCTCTATGCTCGTGACGGTAAATACTTTGAGCCCGTTTCAAATAATCCACATCGTTTTCGCCACTTTTCCCCAAACGTTTGGCCCGTTTGTATGCGGCGTTGAACTTTTGGCAATTGGCATTCAACGTATGCCATTTGCTAGTCAATATATCTTTCGTACGGTTTTGAAAATTTTTCGAATTAAACTCGTTCAAAACCCGATACCAAAACGTGTCATGCTTTTGTGACCTTCCGACATTATTATCTTCGGAAACGGTCACGTAACATGTTGCAAGCAATTCTTCTTCGACCGGTAGCCAACGGCCCGCTGCTACCGGCTCTTGGGGCTCGTCTTCAACATTTTTTCCTCTTCGGGCTTTAGTTTTCTTGCGAATGCCTTTTTTTGGCGAATCGACTTGTTGAGGTTGAGTGAGTGTTTGGAAAGATTCTGAGTGGAATGATGGTGGGTTTTGTTATAGATTATCTAAATCACGGTTTATGATTTGTGATTGTTGCCATCGGAAAAAAGCTTGTTGTTGTTGTTGTTCTTGTTGTTGTTCTTGTTGGTATTGTTGAAACTGTTCCGGCGTCATCGACCCAGTAAGGAGATTCATGAAACTGTTGTTGGGAAATTCAGACATTTTTTTTATTGCTAAAAAGATGTATGTTTGTATTTGAAGAGTGGTGAATTTGTATGTAGCATTATTAAATTAGTTTAAAAATTGTTCTTATAGGCCACCAATAGACATG
This sequence comes from Tanacetum coccineum, assembly GCA_026074375.1. Classification (NCBI taxonomy): domain Eukaryota; kingdom Viridiplantae; phylum Streptophyta; class Magnoliopsida; order Asterales; family Asteraceae; genus Tanacetum; species Tanacetum coccineum. The sequence continues at coordinate 6,762 of BQNB010093085.1, read as the reverse complement.
ATCTCAAGAACAAGTAACAACTGGTCAACCACTATTATTCTCTTCCAGTTCAAATTTTCAACCTTATACCATCATAGAAGTATACCATGATCACTAGACCAACCACAACTACAACCACGGTTTCGTGCTTGTT
>BQNB010093084.1:0-26454 GCA_026074375.1 Tanacetum coccineum | reverse complement strand
TATATATATATATATATATATATATATATATATATATATATATATATATATATATATATATATATACTAGTTGCAAAGCTTGTCCGATAGGCGGGCTTGCCTTGTGAGTATCCAAGGAATAAATAAAGTAACAGTTAATCAATTTCGAAAATCGTAAAATATTTATAGAGTGAATAAAGTACAAAAAACAAATGTATGGTAATCTGATATGAGGAAACAAAACTTAATAAAGTATCCGTCATTACAAAGTATACAAAAAGGAACACATGATATGCAATGTCGAAACTAACATGAATGTATATTTCTTTTTGGAAGAATCGTAACTACGAATGTATTATATGATTGTTGGAGAGGAAAGGATTACATGATATGCAATGTGAAAACTAACACCTTGGGGAAAAATCAATACGGTTCGTAAATGAACACCTTAATGCATACAATTTTTTTAATTATGGAAGTGACTTCTCTTTGGCGTATTGTATGTATGCATGTTAACAATTTTTAGTTTGATTATCATTATCGTTTGTTTGTTATCGTATTTCATAGTTATTGATCCATCAGTTTATAATTTGTTATAAACATTGTGCTACTTATTAGTATCACAAACGTCCATATTAAACCAATCTATATTATTACTTAATAAGCATTCTACTAATACTTTGATCTTTTTAACAATTCTTGAACCTTATTATGTGTTTCATTTTAATACATCAGCTTATACAAAATCAAAATTCTTGATTAGTTTTTAAAGCAAAACCTTAAAAAATTTAAAACACTTATTTAAAGTTGAACAACAAATAATTATACACACACTTTCAAAATTCCCACATATTTTTTAGTATTCATGTGGGTAAACATTAAAAATCCATATATATTCCAATAATAGTTGCATATCGCGCCCAATGCGCGAGCGTGCCTAATTTATAACCAGGGATAAAAATGCAAGTAAAATGAAAGTAATTTTTATCCCTGGTCTCTTGAAAGTAACAATTAATGACCATGGACAAAAATGCAATCTTAGCAAACCACATGGACGGTTTTTGCAATTTACTCTCAATAAAAATAAATTGGGCAATAAAACCAATGCTTTTGATATTGTGCTATTTTGCTATAGCCATAACCGGTAGAACTTTGTTTAGTTGTTTTCAATCTATACAAAATACTCTATACACAAGTTTATTACAGAAAATGAATCAAAATCAACATTCCTTCAATCATCATAGGAACTTGAATCAGTGACCTTTTGGTTAAACCAAAGCCCGTGAGACATTAAATCAATGTTCACTAATACACATTTATGTAACCGATTAAATATCTAAAGTATTAATATAGTGATATTCAGATAGACAATAGAAAATTAAACTCCTCATAATGTCGTAGATAACATATACTCTCGTACTCTGTTTTGAAAAAATTTCCCTTGTGATCTTGCAAGCTTTAGTCAATTTTCATCTATGCCTTCACATGCATATATATAAACAATAGCAGGGTTGATTATATTTAATAAAAAAATATCAAGACAGTAGTAATATATGACTTATTGTTCCCTAAACTCCCATTACTATTTTTGTTAAATATCTTGTGTAAAGAGCAAAACCAAAATGGTTCTTTAATTCTTGCCTCTGTATATGAAAATCTTGGATTCTCAACCGTAGTTTAACTCATATTACTCGTAGTATGTTTACCTCACCAGCCAGGACACCTTTTTTGTTTCTCAACCCCATTTGCAAAGGTAGCACTTTCAACCTATTTCATGTAGAAATGGGTCAACTTGGGTATGAGATGAGTGATGACAATTACTGGATACAAATATACAATGAGTTTACAATTGTTCATACAGAAACAATTACATAATAAATTAAATGAGCAAATAGACATGGGTTCAAAGAGACTAATTGGCATTTCGAATATTGAAGATTAAGCAGTTTGAATTGATATTAAATAATGTGTAGCATACACAAGTAAACAAAAACACGTTCTTGTAGAGAAAGAAAGAAATCTTAAGTGTATATCGCAACAAATACTTATGGCACTATCCCAACCAATGTTCCAAACAAGTATGGAACAAACTTAGCGTCAGTCATAACTCACAACCGCCCAGTAATTATAAATTACATATGCAAATGTTGATATCCTTAATAATGTGATTGCTCTAAATTGATCATACCAGTCACCTTCACCTGCTAATCTTATAGCCGATGCTTTTTTGATATTTTCTAACTACCCCCGCATAAATAAATATAGATAGTACACTTTTCAGTTTAAATTAATCAATGGAGAAATAGAAATTAGTTGTAATGATATGCATATACTTAACTTAATTTTAGGGTATAACACGGAACCAAAGAAATAAGGAAGTGATGCACCGATACTAACACCACAAATTATCAATAGAAATCCTAAAAAATAACCAAAACTCATTCCAGCAACCAACATGGAGGGTGTTGATGGTATGAATATGCTTGAAATATTACTACTGATGCAAATATTAATAACGCTAACATTCCCTTGCTGAATGTCATGGTTTCCTAGTTTTAAATTGGTATAACCACCTGAAACAAATGGCATACAAGTCCTGATCATATAACTTTTGTCATGGTCTAGATCTAAAGCGACACTACACTTTTCTCATGGTCCAGGTCTCCCAAAATGTATTTTTAATGAATTAAAGGAAAAATGTCCTAATTTATTCTATTTAGAAAGCAAATATGATTGCAAAAACATTATATTGCAATAATATAAATGTTTGCAATCATATTTGCTTAACTATTTATTAATAAGAAACCCTTACAAATTTAAGGCAAACCCTAACCGAATAAAAAAAACTACCCGGTTTGATCCGTTGCGCAAACAACCTGTATTGCCGAATTTAAAAACCTCTAAGTCGAATCATTTATATAACTGCCACCCACGTATAGGCTTATACAATAAATCATGAAAAGAATTGAATAGGATAAACAAATTGAAGTCTGATGCAATTTTGTGAGTAACTCTCCTAAGAAAACTTACATACGCTAGTGTTTAACTTCAATCCACTCCTTTCACTATTAGATATATTTTTATAGGGATTGTTAGGATTAAAAGCCTTCTTGAAGTTACTGTTGTTAAGGTATTAGTTACTGCTAAGCATAAATTAGTGTTGTTAGTAATCTTAATGAAAAATATGCTAAGTAGTTAGTACTACTAGTTACTACTGCTAGTGTAAGTTACTACTGCTAGTGTATATTAGTAATGTTCGTTACTACTGTTAGTAATGTTAGTACTGCTAGAGTAAAGACAGTACTGCTAGTGTAACTTAGTACTGCTGATGAAGATTGAAGAAAATATTCTAAGTAGTTAATGCTGCTTGTGCTTAGTTAGTGCTGCTGGTATAAAAGTTATTACTGTTAGTGTTGAAGAGTTAATGATGATGGTACAAAGTTACAACTGTTGAAAGATTACAACTGCTGATGGATAAAGACAGAAGAAAAGATAAAGATTGCTTATGTGATAAGTATGAGATATTTTTGTAAAAGATACGTATAAGTTATTTGTTTAGAAGATCATGATAACTTAGGAAAATATTGTAAGCCAGTTAGGACTCCTTGGTGTATAAAAGGAGGTCCTAAGGCATTGAGATTAATATATCAAATCTTATCAAAGTTTATAGAGTTTTTCATAGCTTCAAGGTTTTGTAACCCTAACACTATTAAGAGTGTTCATATTATATTGAGGCTGAAAGTTTGGTAAATTGTTTGTTATTGATCTTGTTCATTACTATTTTATTAAAATTCTTCTTAGTATCATTGACTAGATTCCGCATAGTCTTTCATATTCACAATCAAAGTTTCTATCATAGTTGTTTTGAATTGATTCAATACAACTTAGCCTTATACAAGCTAAGCAAGATCTATTCTATTGGGATCAACAAAAACTCCTTAAACAATTTTGGGGAGAGGCTATCAACACTACTTGCTACACTTAAAACAGATCCATCATAGTGAAAAGGCATGGGAAAACCGCCTATGAGGTGTTCAGAGGAAGGTCTCCTGATATCAGCTACTTCCATGTGTTTGGGTGCCCTATACATATTCATAATCAGAGGTACCACTTGGGAAAATTTGATGAAAAGGCTGATGATAGATTCTTGCTTGGTTACTCTCTAGTGGCCAAAGCCTTCAGGGTATTCAACATTAGGAGACAAGAAATGAAAGAAACAGTTCATGTCACATTTAGTGAAGATGATGAAGCAATTTCTCAAACCAGCATAGAAGGGGATGCAATCAACTTCAATGAAAATAGATCCTTCCTTGATGATGAATTCCTTGAACCTAGGATTAAAGATACTCAATGCTCTGCCAATATTGAGTACTTTCCCTATATACCTGCATATGAAAACACCACTCTCACTAATTCACCTATTTTTCAAGACTTTGTCTATCCTGAAGAACCACCTGAGTTTAGTAGTGTTGATAATCACCAAGCCGTCAGTGAACATGATCAATCTTGAACTTGCTTAAATTCAAGACAATGTCATCACTGAAGCAATCAATGACACCCAATCCTCACCAACAACCATCTCACCTGCAGCTGAAGCTATCCCTCAAACTCTTGTTCCTCAAGACAGATGGTTAAGAGAAAAGTACATTGAACTAGTTAACATCATTGGTGAACCTCTTGCTGGTATCATAACTAGAAGTAGGGTCAGAGACTCATAAGCTGCCTTAGTTTATGAATGTCTGTATGTTAACTTTCTCTTTGAAATGGAACCCAAGAAGCTTGTTGAAGCTCTGAAGAAGAAGGATGGATTATTGCAATGTAAGAAGAGCTGAATCAATTTAAAAGAAACAAGGTCTGGACTTCGGTTCCTAAACCTCATGTTAAAACCATAATTAGGACCAAATAGATCTGGAAAAATAAAATGGATGAAAATGGGGTTGTTACCAAGAGCAAAGCAAGACTGGTTGCTTAGGGTTATAATTAGCATGAAGGGATTGATTATGAAGAAACCTTTGCACCTATTGCAAGATTAGAAGCCATCAGGATCTTTCTTGCTTATGCAGCCTACATGAGTTTTCTGGTGTATTAGATGGATATGAAAAGTGCATTTTTGAATGAGAAAATATCAGAGGAGGTGTATGTTCAACAACCTCCTAGATTTGAAAGCAGTGAATTTCCCAATCATGTTTGTAAGTTGGATAAAACTTTCTATGGGCTAAAGCAAGCCCTAGAGTATGGTATGAAACTCTTTTAAAATTTCTTATTCAGCACAAGTTTGTCAGAGGTACCATTGACAAAATTCTTTTTACTTATAAAACTAATAGTGATGTTATAATTGTACATATATATGTGAATGATATCATTTTTGGGTCAACAAGTTCAAAATTAAGTAAACAATTTGGCAAGATGATGACTAAAAAGTATGAAATGAGTATGATGGGTGAATTAACTTATTTTTTAGATTTTTAAATAAAACAAGATTTCAAAAAAATCTCTATTTGTCAAGAAAAATATATTAAGGATTTACTCAGAAAGTATGATCTAGCTGATAGTGTCTTAGTGAAATGCCATATGCTTCCCTCAAACAATTTGGGTCCTGATGAGTCAGGGGTATCTGTTAATGAGACACTATTCAGAGGCATGATAGGGTCATTGATGTACCTTACAGCTAGAAGACCTGATATCCAATTCTCCACATGTCTCTGTGCAAGCTAACCCTAAGGAATCCCACCTTATAGCTATAAAAAGAATTTTTAAGTATCTTAAAGGAACTCCGAATCTAGGCCTCTGGTATCCAAAAGGATCAGGCTTCAATTTGAAAGCATACTCTGACTCATATTATGCTGGATGTAACTTGGATAGAAAGAGCACCTCAGAGGGCTGTCAAATACTTGGTGGAAAGTTAGTATGTTAGAGTGCAAAGAAGCAAAGCTCTGTGGCAATGTCATCAGCTGAAGCTGAGTATGTAGCTGATGCTGGATGCTGTGCTCAAGTCCTCTGGATCAAGAGTCGGCTTGCTGACTATGATGTTCTATATGACAAGGTGCCTATATTTTGTGATAATACAAGTGTCATTGCCATTTCTAACAATCCAGTACTGCACTCTAGGACAACACATATTGACATTAGGTATTACTTCATCAAAGACCACATTTTAAAAGGGGATATTGAGCTTCATTTTGTACCCACTGATTTACAACTAGCTGATATTTTTATCAAACCTCTAGCTGAGCCTAGCTTTACTAGATTGGTTGCTGAGTTGGGTATGCTCAATATTAAAAAACAGTTCTCTGATAAGAAAAAGGGTTTAAGTGATATCTGACTTGAATATTAAATGTTTTTAAGGTAACTTAAATGTAACTACAAAGTTCAAAGATAAACATTGTTAGTATTTAATTCAGATTTAATTTACCAACTTTCTCGAAAAAAGCAGAATTACAGTACACGATAAGGCAAAGGGGGCCCACGTTTGTGACAGTTTTACCACTCACATTCAATGCGGAACTCAAATCACTTTTATTTTCAAATATATAAAATTGTTTTGTGGTATAAACTATTTACCTTTTTCACTCGCACGTCATTTTTCACACACAAAACCCTAAAACCTCCAATTTCATCATCACTCACAAATCATTTTCATTCAAAAGAAGCAAAAATTTTCTTTCAAATAAATCAATGGCTTCAGAATCAACATATTTACAACAATCATCTCATCTCTCACCATCATCAAAAGTAAATTTTAAGTGTGAGGAGGGTGTCATTGCTTTCAACAATGCAGTTGCATTGCTTGACCACCCAAATGTTTTATATCATCCCATGCTTAGCTTTCTATCAAATTGTTGCATAAGCATTACTTTAACCAGACAACCCTTCACAACTTACGCAGAATACCTCAAAGAATTTTAGTATACCACGGAGGTAGATGAGACAACCAAGACCATCACATTCTCATTCTCATCAGTTGAAAAACCATTGTCCTTTAATAAAAAAGAATTTATTTCAACCACTGGTCTACCTGTTTGTGAAAATGTTGTACCTTTACCCCCAAGGAGACTATGAGGGCTGGGTTGGCCTCTTTGGGTTTATTTGACAAGGACAAACCATCCCTTTCATCATCTGTTCTTGTTAACTCTTCACCTCTAAAGATCAAGTACTTTTCACCCATATGGAAACTGTTAATGCAATACATTGTCAAATGTTTGGGTGGGATGCAGGGATCACATGACCAACTAAACTTTAATCAGCAGACCATTGCATATTGTATTATATGGGGGCAGGAGATTGATATTAGGGGAATCATTTTTTCTGAATTAATTCATAAGCTTCAAAACAGGAAGAAGCACAGGGAGGCAAATATTTGTTATATGAGGTACCTATCACTAATTTTTGAGGAACTACTAGGAGAAAATTACATCAATGATGATCTCACTTTTGTAAAATCCCACACCATTACAACTGCTTCTTTTCAGACACCGTTGGCATCTGAAGTCAGTTTGACTTCACATATGCTAAAAGTAGCTAAACTTTTTAAAAAGCCTAAACAACCTTTGATCCTTTCCTCTGAGGAAGTGAATGCTGATGATGGTGCTGACAAGTCCTTGTCCAGGACCACTGTACAGCCTGTCACTCTGCCTAAAGTACCAACTGACCTGAAGCAAAAGAAGAAGAAAATCCCACCTTCTTCCAAACCAAAGTCTTCATATAAGGTTAGGGTTATTATACCCAAGAAACAAGTCACTGAGACTCAACACGCTGAAGAACTAGTGGTCACCGCTGACGCCACCAAGAGTCTAGGTGCCTTCGAGTCAACAGAGGAGCAAGTAAACCAGCCTAAGACCGCTAAAGCCGAAAAGGTAACAATATTTTAAATATAAGGGGCACTGCAAGCAACCACTCTTAAACTTATTTAGGAGAGAGTGGTGAAGTTAAGGACTATCCCCGACCTAATAAAGAGTCAGAGTCAGCACTTATATTCCCAAATCTTCTGTACACTCTGTGTCTGTACTTAGAGGATGATACTGAAAGGCTAATACCACATGATGTTTGACTCTAAAAACTCTAAACTTTGCTGGATTAACCCATCTGTACATGAAAATCGACCCCTGTATGAACAAACGTCACTCAGACTCAAGGGTCCCTTAACCACTGAAAAGAGTCCAAAAGTGGCATTTCTTTCTTCACCTTTATAAAAAAATGAATTTTGAGATGACTCGATAATCACACCCAGTCTTCTTAGGAGTAGCGAATGGCAATCCTTCACATCATTACAAAATCACCTTTTTCAACTAACACATTTATGAAGGTACTAGACCAGATTGTTGAGGAGGAAGTAAAGGACGCTGGATTTGAATCTATAGGAGATGTCACTTTTGAGCAGGTCATAGATGAATATGATCAACAAAATAAGGCTGCCCAAGAAAAGGCCGAGAGTCCTTATGACACGTAATCAGAGATCAAAACAATTAAGTCCTTTCAAGCTGCTGCTGTCTCTGGTTTACTGCTCATTCATTAGGGATCATAAAGGAGTATTTCAGATAATCTTGAGGTAATTGATATTACTCCTAAAGATGATGAGGAAGGAGATGCCTCTAACTCTGGACTATGATCTATGCTTGATGATGATTTGGCCTCTCTGACGGGCTTTGAAACTCTAGTCTTTGCTGATGATGACTCTAAGGAAGGTATTGCAGAAACCCTCAATGCTTCTGCTGATATGCCAGTTCAGTCAGACCCCTTTGGTCATCTTCATGAAGATCTATGCAAACTCAACAACAAGGTTGATCAGTTAAAGTCTAGTATATCTAAGAAAGTATCTGCTAATATTTAGTCCTTTGTGCCTTTAATGGTTGCCGAGGCTCTCAAAGCAAACCTGCCTGATCTACTCTTAAAGGCTCTGAAAACCACTCTTCCTAAGCCAATTAAGGATTCACTCAAGAAATCTATCTTGGAATCCATTAAAGACAAGCTGCCATTATTTGATGCCCAGGTTTAACAAACCCTACAAGATCAGCTCCCCAACTTTATTCTCAAACCAATGAACAGAGAATTCAATGCATTCAACACTTTGGAGAGTCAAAGGTTTGTTAAACTTTAACTGGAGCTGAGCAAAGTTATCAAAACTAAGCTAGGAGTGGCAGACAGAAACAAGGTTCGCAAAGAGATAAAGACGGTTTCTAACAAGCTTGCTTTAATTCAAACCACTGTGGCCACTAACTCCTAACATATTCAGGATCTAAGGAGTATGTATTAGGACATGGTTTCCTTCCTCGAAGCAGCAGAAGTCTTTAAAAAGGCTAATGCTGAGGGGGAGAAGTGGGATAAAAACAACCCTGAAACACCAACAAAAGAAAATCTTGATCCAACTCAGGGGGAGAAATAGTCAAGGAACATGTCTATGGCCATTGCTTAGGGGGAGCAAATACCAGCTCAAGAACAAGCCCCCAGATTAATTAGGAAACTGCTTTGGTTCTTCATACCTCAATGGAAAAAGGTTCAGAGGAAAAAGTATCAGATGATGAGCCTCCCGCCAAGAAGCTAAAATTTCTAATTCCATCACCAATACCTCTAAAGTTAATCATACCTGAATCTTTCTAGAAGCCTGATGCTACCACTATGACATTTGATCAATTCACTAAGCACCTCACTAAGACTACCTCATCCATTTTTTCACCTACTCCTCCAAGAGATCCAACTCCTCCTAGAGATGAATCCAAAGGGAAGGGTATCGAAACTAAAGAGCCATTAAAGGAAATCATACCCTATATGGAAGAAGGAGGTTCAGATCCCAAGATACCAGGTTTAAAGGTGTTTGTCACTCTAGAGGGACAACTAACAAATAAGGATATCATGGCTCAGCTTAAAGAGATGAAGGGACTCGCTGATCTTAATCGCGAATCAACAGGTTCCTTATAAATGAGATGGGGACATCATGATGCTTTTGTGTAAGTCAACTTCAAGTTTTTAATGATATTAGATGCATCAAGGTATGTATGTATTACTTGTCTTACGGCCTAGTAAACAAAAGGTGTGACAATTTTATTCATCTGCAATTCATATTTTAAGAGGGAAAGTTTTACTAGTTTTGACCACCTTTGACAGTTTCATGGTCCTGACCTACTCACCCTACATAGTAGTTGAATAGTTTAACTTGTACGGTCAAAAGGAGTAATTTATGACCAACTAATAACTACTTTACCTTCCTTTCAATCATTGCAACACTTTCTTTTAGGATGTTCTATTAAAATTGCAACGCTTACTAGTTTAAACAGATTCTACACTAAATGATCTATTTTCCTTTGGTGGTTACAAATCAATTCATGGTATTGAAGAACTTCATTAAAGGATATTATCAAAATAACATTTCCCTGACTGCTCATATACAGTTGATGAGTAGGAAGTTGAACGGTTCGTGAGCAGTGGGTCAAGAAAAGGTAGTGACAGTGAGGCGGTTGAAACAATTGGTGAGGAGGTGGTTAAGAAATATAAGCCACCCATCCTTTCATACTATCTATCATCAAGGATAAAAGTTAATAACACACATCAACAAAAAACATACTACTTTACACACACAAAAAAGGTGGATCGTCAATCCTCTATTTCCAGCTACCACCTCGAATTGCTCCTGTCATCGCCCTTATCTCTCCCACAACACCATTGGTTTCATCTGGTCTTCCTTTTGTTTTCACATAACTTTTCAAGCTACCGTTACCTCTTTTCCCATTACTAACTCTAAACACTTAATTTTCCTGGATCATTCTAAGACATTGATATGTTGGAAAATACATAAGCCTATGTGCATACTCAATTGTCGCAATACTTGCAGAGTTAAAGTTTGAGATCAAAGAAAAGTTCAGACCACAGACGTCTAATCATATGTGTACCCAAAAGAGGTCATAAAGAGATAATGTTATTCAAATACATGTAAAGGGACTGATAATGACGTTCATTGTCTAAATAATTACTATAAGGAATCTTAAGATGAAAGATAATACACTATCTTACCCCACACTTTGATAATCAAGTCAGTTTATACATATGTATCATAATATATATACAGAGAAGATCATAATACTAACCCGAGATTGCATGGCAACAACGCGACCTCGACCGACACCAAGGGCTAAACTTTTTGTTAAATGGATAACTTTTAGCCTGGAAATAAGTAAAGGGGCTGATTATGTCTTTTTTAGAAGTTGTTTTGTAGGTTCAGCTGGGTTTTGGCTACTATTGGAGAAAGTATGATTCATGAGGGACTGGAAGTATCAAGTTTAGATAGTGGAGCTGTATAAAAGCTGGAAGATAGTCAGAGTTGATCTATCTATCTCTTTTGACTTTTTCTCTCTCTTAATTCATTCATCTCTCTGAAAGTTGTAACCCTAATTTCTGTTCTTGATTTGTAATAGAACTTTTGACAATTAGTCAAAAGGATTACGACAGAATAGCTGGAGTAATCTTTGTGTTTAGTTGAGATCAATCCTTGTGATCTTTGTGTTCTTGGTTATTAAAGTGTTTGATTGTTATCTTGAATTGAGATTCAAGATTGCGTCTATCTGTTTTTAATAATTTTTACATGGTATCAGGTTACAAGATCTAGCTCTGATCTGATTTTAGGAATTAGGGTTTCAAAAATTAGGGTTTTTTGATTAATCAATAATTACAGTTGTTTTTCAATTGAATCTTTTATCAATTTTATATATCTTTGCGTTTCTGATAAAATGCCTAATTTTTTCAAAAAAGTAGGGTTTCTTGATTTTTGGGGCTTTTGATCTTGAAGGCTTCTTGAATTCAATTAACCTGGTTAATTGATAGATCTGGAGTTGGTTGTTTGATTTGGAGGATTTTGGGATGTTCTTGCCGAATTGGAAAATTAGGGTTTATTGGTTTGTTTGATATAAGGTTCTGGTGTTTCTTATCACCTTGACTAAGTGAATCAATGTGATCTTGGGTCCTTATTTCACCTTGATTAAGTAAATCAAGGTGTTGTAAGGCGTTGGATTTCGCTGCTTAATCTTTGTAACACCTCTATATCCCTTTTTTGTCTTCCTTTGACCTACCACCTTGAGTGGCAAGGAATCCTAGAAACTATTAAGTTGAGTCTTATTTGTTGTTATTTGTTATTGTTTTATCTGTTTTGGTTACCATATCTGTTCAAGGTTATACCGATGATGAGTATGAACATGATCCTGTTGTCACCTTAATTAGTAAATTGGATTTAAGTCACCCTCTTCATTTACACCCTAATGATTCTTCTACTCTTACTATTGTTTCTATCAAATTAAAGGGAACTAAAAATTTTAATATTTAGTCATGTGCTATGCTTTTGGCTCTTGAGGGTAGAAACAAAACTGCTTTTATTGATAATACATGTAGTTGATCTAATACTGATGAAGTTTTAGGGAGACAGTGGGACAAGGTTAATGCTGTGTTCTAGGTTAGATTTTGAATTCTATTTCAGAAGAACTATTTTTGGGTTAAATTTTTTCAAAAAGAGCTTTTGAAGTGTGGAATGAGTTAAAAGAAACTTTTGATAGAGTTGATGATTATGTAACATTTAATCTTCATCATAAAATTAATTCTTTGACTCAAAATGGTTCACCTATTGCTGAATACTTTAATAAACTGAGCACTTTATGGAAATAGTTTGATGCCCTAATTCAGCTTCCTAGATGTACTTGTCATGCTGCTGATGACTTTAAAAAGCATAATTAACATATGAAATTAATGCAATTCTTAATGGGATTAGATGATACTTATATACAGTTGAGAAGTAATATTCTGTCTAGAGACCCTTTACCTGATGCTAAAGGTGCATATGTCCCTATCTTTACTGAGAAATCTCACAAAGTTGTTGTTACTGGTTCAGGAGCTAGGTCCTCTCAAAGGACTCAATCTTCCGTGTTTAACTCTAATGTCAATAACAGAAGTGGTGCTCAAAGGTCTCAAACTTTTGGTAACAATCCTAGACTTAATAATGCCCCTATACCTAATAACAATGGTAACAGAAGGGCTGTTGGTGATAGGTCCTACTCTAGTTTATGAGCATTATTGGTTCAATGGTCATTTTATTGATAGGTGTTTTAAGTTGATTGGGTATCCTAGTGATTTTGGAAAAAGGAACAATTCTTCTAATTTTAATCAGAGTAATTAGAACTTTAATAGAAGATTATGAGTAGCAATAATTATGTTTCTTCTAGTTCCACCTCCACTTTCTCTGATGAACAGATTTCAAAACTCATTTCTTTAATAAAAGAAAATTCTCTTAATGACAATGGAAAAGTTGTTAAGCCAATATGGCAAGTATTATTTTGAATAATAATAGATTTTTTAATAAAAGCTTTAAAAAGTTTTTCAGTTCAAACATTGGTACTAGGTCTGCTCTTGAGCATGCTGGTATTATTTTTGACTCAGGTGCTAATCAGCACTTAAGATATATAGATAAAAACTTAGTTAACATTTTTGATATTTCCTATCTTGAAATTAGAGTTTCTCATCCTAATGGGATAGAATCCTTGATTACTAAGGTAGGAAATTTGGACTTAACTAACTTCTTAACTTTATATGATGTGCTGGTGGTTCCTAAATATTGTGTTACCCTTGTGTCTGTTCATAAGGTGGCTAGAGACAGCAAGTTTATTGTTGGGTTTGATGAGTCAAAATGTTTTCTAATGTCTCGGGATTTGATGGATGTGAAAATAACGGGGATTGGTAAACAAGTTAATGAATTATATTATTTTGTTAACATAGAAGGTAATTTGTTTAAAAATAGTTTAGTTTTCTTTAATATATCTAAACATAATTGGCATAGGAGACTTGGTCATCCCTTGAATCAAGTCTGATCTGTTTTACAAAATGATCTTGTTTTTGATAATAAAACTAATACTTGCCTTATGACATTTGTCAAAAGGCTAAACAAACTAGAGAGTTATTTCCTTTAAGTGAGCACAAGTGCATTGTTCTTGCTGAACTTGTGCATTTTGACCTTTAAGGGCCTTACAAAGTGGTTAGTAAGGAAGGTCATAGGTATTTCTTGACCATTGTTGATAGGTTGTTTGAATTTATTTTCTGAAGACAAAAGAAGAAGTGTTTGATTGTGTTTATACCTTTTTTAATTTGATCAAAAATCAATTTAAACAAAATGTGAAATCTTCTAGAAGTGACAATGGGATTGAGTTTGTTAATCATAAGTTTAGTACTTTTTTGTGAAACTAATGGCATAATTCATCAAACGTCTTGTTCTGATACTCCTTAACAAAATGGGATTCTAAAGAGGAAACATAGGCATCTACATAATGTTGCCAGATCCATTCTGTTTCAAGGGGAATTCCTTTGAATTTATAGTCTGAATGTGTTCTTACTGCTTGCTATTTGATTAAGAGGTTGCCAGTTCAGTAGTGAAAGGAAAATCTCCTTACCAGCTATTAGCAGAGCTAAAAAATGTGTTCTTGTTGGATATTCATCTTTTAAGAAAGGATACAAGTTGTTTAGTCTTAAAATAAAATAGTTTGTGTTTTCAAGAGATGTCAAGTTTTTTGAAAATGTGTTTCCTTTTAAGATTAAACACAGTTCTGTGGACAAAGTTAGTCAAGACTTGGATCATGTAAATTTCTTTAATGAAATTATTCATGAGGGTCCTGACACACCCAGTGATAATATAAATCTAAATGCTCATGCTCAGAATGATGTTAGCAACTCTTCCTCATCCTAGCAGTCTAACAATTGACCACTTTGAGGATGATTTGGGGCATCCTCAAGGTTCTAATGGTTCTGCTAGTAAGAATGAGATGGCTTTATCTAAGGGTGATGATTCAGATATTCAAACCACAGAACATGTTCAGAATGTTGTTAATCAACCTTTAAGAAGGTCTAAGAGATGTTCTGTCTTTCCAAATAAGTATAATGACTTTATTGTTGATTCAAAAGTAAAATATGGTCTTGAAAAGTTTGTGGGATATTCTTTTCTTACTCCTAAAAACTTTTGTTTTGTCACTGAATTAAACAAAGCTTTTGAACCTAACTTATATTGGCAAGCTTGTAAGGAGCATCACTGGATTGTTGCAATGAATAAAGAAATAAAAGCTCTTTATAATAATGATACTTGGGAAATTACTCTTCTTCCTAATGATAGAAAAGCTATAGGGACTAAATGGGTTTTTAAGATTAAATATAAGTCTAATGGTGAAATTAAAAGGTATAAGGCTAGACTTGTTGCTAAGGGTTTTAATCAAAAAGAGGGAGTTAATTTTGATGAGACTTTTTCACCTGTTGTGAAAATTGTCACTGTTGGGTGTTTGTTAAATCTTGCTATGAAAAATAGTTGGCTTTTATATCAGCTTGATATTAATAATGCCTTTTTATATGGTGATCTTGATGAAACCATTTATATGACTTTACCTGAAGGGTTTTTTTAGTCATTATGATAAAAGGGTCTGCAAACTTAAAAAATATCTTTATGGCCTAAAGCAGGCTCCTAGACAATGGAATGCTAAGTTGACTCAAGGTTTAACTGATAATGAATTTAGTCAAAGTAAAAACGATTATTCCTTTATTACAAAGTCTAATGAGCATGGTTTCATAGCTCTGCTTGTCTATTTTGATGACGTTATTGTCACAGGAAGTAATGTTCTTGAGATTAAGAAATTTAAAGAATTTCTTAAGTCTAGATTTATGAGTAAGGTTCTAGGGAAAGTTAAATATTTTTTAGGAATTGAAGGTGTGGATACTAGTAATGGTGTTTGCCTGTCCCAAATGAAGTACTGCCTAGATCTTTTGTCTGACTTTGGTTTACTTGCTTGCAAACCTTCTGCTATTCCCTTAGATCAAAATACTTCTATTACTAGTGAGCCTTTGACAGAATATCATAAGTTAATTGGTAAACTCATTTATCTTACTCATACTAGACCATATATTAATTATTGTGTTCATTGTTTAAGTCAGTTTATGCATAAATCCTAGAAGTCTCACATTAAGATTGATCTTAAAGTACTTAGGTACTTGAAAGGATCTCCTGGTAAGGGTATTCATATCTCTAAGAATAAAAATATTTCTCTTAAAGTATTTGTTGATGCAGACCGGGCTAAGTGTGTTGTAACTAGAAAACAGTTATTGGTTTTTTTATTGTTTTGAATGGCTCATTGGTATCTTGGAAAAGCAAAAAACAAAAAACCCTTTCTAAGTCTTTTGCAAAGGCCGAATATAGAGCCATAGCCTCTGCAACTTCATAAACTGTTGGATCTTGAAAATTTTACAAGATTTGAACTAGGAACATTTTAAACCTGCAAAAATTTTCTGTGACAGTCAAGTTGCAATTAAAATTGCAGCCAATCTTGTTTTTCATGAAAGGACTAAACATCTGGATATTGATTTACACTTTGTGAGAGATAAAATTATTTCTAATATTATAAAAACAAAAATGATTTCATCTGCCGATCAAACAGCAGATGTTTTGACTAAAGGACTAGATAACAGTCAACATGATAAATTGATTTCTAAATTAGGGATGATTGATGTTTTCTAGGCTTAAGTTGAGGGGGATGTTAAATGGATAACTTTTAGCCTGAAAATAAGTAAAGGAGCTAATTGTGTCTTTTTTAGAAGTTGTTTTGTAGGTTTAGGTGGGTTTGGCTGCTATTGGAGAAAGTATGATTCATGAGGGACTGGAAGTGCCAAGTTTGGATGGTGGAGCTATATAAAAGTTGGAAGATAGTCAGAGTTGATCCATCTATCTCTCTTGACTTTTTCTCTCTCTAAAAGTTGTAACCCTAATTTTTGTTCTTGATTTGTAATAGAACTTTTGACAATTAGTCTGTCAAAAGGATTACGACAGAATAGCTAGAGTAATCTTTGTTTTTGATTGAGATCAATCCTTGTGATCTTTGTGTTCTTGGTTAATAAAGTGTTTGATTGTTAGCTTAAATTGAGATTCAAGATTGTGTCTTTCTGTTTTTAATAATTTTTACACTTTTACCCTTCAAGCAAGAAAGTTTGCATGATTTAGAAACAAAACAAGAGTTTAGAAACTTAGAACATGGATCAGCTACAAGCACTGGGAAATGTATCTTAATTCTAGCCTCTAATCGCTTGAAAATTAGAGCGTTCTTTAACATGTCTGGTATGATCATAAACCTAACTTTGTTGCCTCGAATGAAGACATGCTCAAGTTGTGAGGCTTTTCCATCCTGCAGATTAACAGATCATCGTGGTTTCATCTTCTTTAAGAAAGATAACTTACAATGGAAGTCATAGCAAGGAAGCAAATTTAGAGTAACTATAATAATCTCACTAGACAAACTTTGAAGATGATAGGTTACTGGGTGTAACCATAGCATTTATCCGCATATGCAATAGCAGAAAAACACCAAGTAACCAACAATATAGCAATTTGTTGATATTTGGATAAAGTGGTCAACATTATCGATAAGCAAAACAAAGATATGCCCATATGTCACAAGTAAGAGTATGTTGCATAGAGCTGAGCATTATAGACCACGGACCGGACCGGACCGAACGTATTTCGGTCCGGTCCTTGGTCCACCCTTTAAATCATTTTCTGTCCTTAGTCCGATCTAGTCCGCTGTGGTCTTGCGTACAACCGGACATTTTGCTTTGTTAGACCGGACCGACCGACGAATCGGACCGACCCGTACATGGACCAAATATTTTGGTCCGGTGTTTTGGGCCACATCGGTTTTTCGTCTGGTCCGAAAGGTCTTTGCTGCCATATTCTTAGAGTGTTCTCACAGGTTCTGGAAGGAAGGGGGACTCAGACATTCTTTGCTAGCGCTTCTTCATTGCTTGGTCGAGACACATTCATCGATTTCTTTTCATTCTTCCTGGGCTTGCAAGTGACTTACCTTTTTTGGCCGTTCTTGCTATCTTAAGTCGTCCTCCCTAAGGTTCAACGAATGAATGAAGCTATGCTATGACCGTACCTGGTTAGAGATGATAGTCTTCCCCATATGGAGTTTGGAACCCAAAGGTAATCATTGAGTGAACTGTATCTTCTTTGTGTTAGTTAACCTAAGCCCCACCCTTATTGCTGGGGTGGGGCTCGTGACTATTGGTATGTTTAGTCTGAACATACAGGGAATTGAAGGTAGCCTTCTACTAATGTTAAGTCATGCACTGGTTTCTTGACTATGCTCGGCCTTGCATGTGTTTACATGAAAATTAGATTGTATTCATAGTTGTGAAGATTCATCAAATCCATTTATTTATTAAAAGCATTGTAGTCTTGTAGATGTTATCATAGTAATCTAATATATGACAGTACGGTTATCGTAAGATAAAGAGGTGTTCTGAAATATCCCAAAAAATATGCATACATTATATTTATATATAAATAGTGCTGTTCAGGGGACCTCTTAATTTTCTTATAAGTTAAACATGTGAGAATCTTAAAGAGGCTGCAAGTGGTTGGGTAACAGGGATGGAAGATAAGGATAATAACTATAAATTTTAACTTGGTATCAAGTATGCCCTCCCCAAAACCACATGTTCTCTCAGGATATAGCTCACCGAATTAACACGCTCAACAAATTAGAGCATATTCAAGTAGAATCAAACATTTTACTATCACCTAGATAATAAGTATCGTTGCATATTCAAGTAGTATCAAACATTTTACTATCACCATAATGTCCTGATATGTGGTAAAAACACAAATTAGAACACATTCAAGTAATATCGAAACATTTACTCTCACCTAGACGGTAAGCATCATTGCCTATAAACAGGCCCTCGATAACCATAATAAAACTTTGAGCTCCTGATATGTGGATAAAGCACCAATATGGCAACTCAAAATTCCACGCGTAATCAAAATAATCAATGATCATGACAAAATTTGTAATTGGTTTATACTTTTCTACGAAACTATAACAATATCAACACTTATGATATATCTATCCAACAAACAATACAAATAAGAGACGGACGAATTGAACTCTCTAATTTAATACGAAAAAAATACTGAGAGATGACAATTCAATCTGAAATGGTGTTTGGATTTGCATTTGAAAGTGATTGTTTGATATTCAATAATTAAGAACAAGTAAATCGACTAACATAAAATGTGGTGAAGGACATATCGGTTGAATGTGTTTCGCCTCTGCTTCAAGATGTAAATATCACTTTAAAGGGTGTTCAATGTTTCACAGTTACTAATTATCAAAGAAGGTAACAGATCAGATGCACCTCAAAGGCTCAAACAACCAACCTTTGAGTCTTTGACCGGCCTACTAAATCCCTATGGA
Organism: Tanacetum coccineum; assembly: GCA_026074375.1. Taxonomy (NCBI): domain Eukaryota; kingdom Viridiplantae; phylum Streptophyta; class Magnoliopsida; order Asterales; family Asteraceae; genus Tanacetum; species Tanacetum coccineum. The sequence goes on along the minus strand of BQNB010093084.1, from coordinate 7,225 downwards.
CACAGGGGAGTATATCACTATCCATGAAGTATGTCATATCCTACTTATAAGAGTCTTGTCTAATCTATAGGCGAATCAGCGAACCGTGTAGGAAAGGTTTCTAAAGTACGTGTCTACGACCCTAATCACTATATATATTTTAAAACTAACCACCCAGCACAGGTATGTTTGGCAAGGATCTTTTAAGAGCCTTTAGAAAGCTCATTTGGAGAGGTGAGTTTAGCATTTTGTTTCTTTCTAAAAAACCTACTTGAAGAAGCATTTTTTTATAACCATTGTTTTCGACTGATTAATCCACAGGGTTGTTTGAACACATAGCCAAATAGACTCAAAACCATGTACATTAGTCCCCCACCTTTTCAGGAGGGTTGTCATGGCCACTTCATGGTCGTTTTCACGTGTCATGAAAAGACCTATCACACTTTATAATCATTAATTGTCAAACACTTTTATAAAGCAAGCATCTACTGCTAATTTTCCCAAACATAATCTAGTTAGGTGATTTCAACGCCTATGGTGGTGTTTGTTTAAGCTTATGTTTCATAACCTTACTTTTTATAGCTTATTTTGAAAGTTTTTGGCTTATGTTGGTGCTTGTTTAACCTTATATAATTGGCATATGACTTATTTGGGTTTCTATGTTTCATAATCTCACTTTTCTTAGCTTATTTTGAATGTTTTTGGGGATTATGGGGGTGTTTGTGAAAGCTTACATAGCAGGCTTATGGCTTATTTGGTTTTTGGCTTATGTTTCATAAGCTTACTTTTTGTGCCTTATTTAAAAAAATCAGCTTACATAAGCTTATCATGAATTGATAAGCTTATATAAGCTGAAAAGTTTCAAAATAAGCCACAAAAAATAAGCTTATGGAACATGAACTGAAAACCAAATAAGCCCTGAAGCCTGCTCTTAAACAAACACCCCCTATCTAACATATGATTGACATAACAACCAACTAATTAGGGTTTAGGGTTTATGGATGATGATTAAATAGATGGAATGAATAAAGAAAAAAAACCTTGGCGGTGAAAGTGACGTTTTCGATCTAGGAGTTCCAATTATCTTTGCATTTGACGAGGTTGCCTCTGTAAAAGAAGGTTGCTTCGGTCTTTGCCGAATCTTCTGGACATACCCGTCCGGTTATTTGAAGCTTTGGTGTTTGATGAACCTTCCAAACATGGGTTGTCCGGTCATATACGTTGTGATAAGAGCATATGTGTTTCACAAATAGTACGTATCCCAATGAGGTGTGATGGTGAAGCAACACATCAAAAGAATGATATCTGCTACCTATTTCCTATAATATTATTTTCCATGGATGTGTTATGTGTCATTTCACCCACCTGTTTATTCTTAAAGAGCGGGATGTTTAAATTGTTGTCCCAAGCAATGAGGAGATAAAATATACTAAGTAGCTACGAAAACAAAACAAACTAGTTAGTTGATGAGCAAGTGCTGCCAAACAGTTTGCCAATATAAGACTACCCTTACTGGCCACCGAAAAACACCTTCACTCACCTTTACCTCAGCGTCACCTCAGTTTTCTGTTTCAATTTATCTCCCTCTTACTTTTCACCTATATTGGTCACACCATATTAACCTTTCAATTAAATACATATTTATACAAATATACCGCACACACACTCACAAACCAAATAAATAAATAAACATGCACAGATACCAAGTAGTGACTAGTTTTGGCTACCTCGCGCGTGACTAGTTATCCCCATAGTAAGGTGGCACATGACGTTAGGGGGTCACGGGTGCTCACCGATGACCGACGTGGGTAGTCTAATAGTTGATGATTTTTATTTGTATACATTTCATCAAATAGTTGGTTTGTTACATGAAAAACTCATTTATAAACAAAAGTCACATGGACTACCATGACCACCAAGTACAATAAAACCTACCAATTAGGTTCAAGAAACCACCATGTTGTGTTGGAGTTAGGAGGCCTTGGAGCATACTTAAATCTGCTTCTTGTTGTATATCTTCATCACAAATTAGTCTTACACCATACTCTTTCACCTCAACATCTTCATTATTCTCTTGGAAACAAAATGTAATAAAATTATTTGCTTCCTTCCATCCCCGTGTATCCCTCGTATAATGCAACCATATCATATATAAACTTGGATTCCTGTCACCTCATTCTTAGAATAATTATCAATTAAAAGTAGATTGTGACCTCCTTGATTCAGAGAAGCTCCATCAAAGTTCTTTACCAAGTATCCTTTATATATGCGAGGCTTTTTGCACTTGAAAACAACACAAGTTCCAAATCCCCTAAACTTGTGATAACACCAATATGATGGTAATTCAACCTTTACATGATTTTTTGTACTTCTATTTGTAAACCACTCTGGAATGTTATTCCCATGATATACTATATTCAATTCAGAATACCTAAACTTATTGGCACTTTCTGGCGAACGGAAGAATTCACACGTATTAGTTTTGGATATCCAAATACCCAAGGAAAGTGGAAAGGTGGTGAATAGAGCCTTGGGAAGTTATGGATGTATCAAGACACTCATTGTTCGATATAGACCCGTGGCTATCAATGTTAACATTCTTAAACAGATTTGGACACTTGTTGAACATATTGAACCTCTTTCTAAATGGGTCTTTAGATGAACCCGACACTTCTCTTAAGGAGGTACAACTACGTGCACTGACTAAAGTTAGGCTAGGTGGAAGTTCTGGCAACACTTCTAGCTTCTTGCAAACATCAACACAATGTTGTTGAAGATGAGAAAGTTGACTCAAGCTTCCAGGCAAGCTAATAAAAGTGTTCCCATTCAAGAATAAACATTTTAGACCTGATAAGCCTCCAATGCTCTCACACACTTTTTCTATATCGTAGTTGCTGAAATTCAAATACATTAACATATGTAAACCTGCCAGTGATGACCATACTGATCTTTGGGGATGTTGTTTACTTAGCATACAAAAAGGAGCAATGATTAAAGTCCATCATCTAGGTTGAATCCTCCCTTGGCCATCGAATGACAATGATTTAAGGTTTATTAGAGAGGATACAAAAGTAGGAAGTTCTGTAATGGCAGTTCTGTCAACGTGAAGCTCCCTTAAACTTTTGATCTGACCTAATGCTTCGGGGAATTGGTCAACTTTTAGGCACCCAGATAGCTTCAAAACTTGAAGAGCATCCATTTCCACTCTGCTAGGAAAAATCTGAAGCCGTTTGCAGTCTTTCATATTTAGCACAACAAGCTTCTTGAGCATTCCAATTGAGGGATGAACGCTAACTAAATTTACAAAACCTTTAAGACTAAGCTCTTCGAGATAAGTAATCACAGAGAATTCAGGGGTGGTTGTTAGGTTACAACAGTACCTTAGCTTCATTACTTTGAACCTTCTAAAGCACTAACATCGATTAAGAAAAAAAGATTAGTTCTCGGATCATTAGGTATCCAATTGGAAAACATGTGATCGATTACAAGGAAATACCTTAGGTGTTGTCCAAAAATGTTTTATATTGATGTAAGACAAGTCAATGGCCACAATGTTTTCTGGATAGAAATCTGAAGGTAAGTACTTGAAAGGGCATCCATGCCAATAAAACAAGCTTAGCTCATTGGACAAATAATACAAATTTCCTGAGAAGATCACATTGTGGCCCTTCAATTCAAGTTTCTGCTCAAATATTTTTCTACCTGATAGATTTTCAGGATCCGTAACTTTTTCATATGTGCAAAATCGTTAGCATCTATGTAAACCTTTTGACTAAATTTCTCTAACGAAAGGACTAGAACTTCACCTGCTTCACTTCTTGCCACCTTAAAAAACAGAAAACATGTAACTTAAATTAAAATTAGTGACATATGCAATTGCTTATACTTTTATATTAATATAAAGGAAAAGAATCATATGCCATCTGTTTACCTGATCGTACACGTTAGATGAAATCAACAATCTTCTCTTCTTCCACAACAACATTTCCCACATTCCCTAGCGACATTTCTAGGCTTTCGCTGGCGACTTGTCGCTGGGGATAACTTTCCCTAGCGACTTGTCGCTGGAGAATGTTCGCCGAGGAACGCTCGCTAGGGATACATTCCCCAGCGATAATCCCCAGCGACACGGTGGGTCCTACGTATTTTTCAGTCAAGCAATTAGTGCCACCGTGGCACACATTCCCTGGCGACATGTCGCTGGGGAAAGTCCTAGTTAAAATTTAGTAATTACGACACTTAACTAAGCAATTAGTTAATTGTGTATTATCCCCGGCAACATGTTGCTGGGGATAGTTTTCCTCATACGTTGACTTGTCAACGTATAAGGAACGAGTTTTTGTCAGTTAGTGCTATGTATCCTCGGCGACAATTCGTCGGGGTAAAGTTTCCGAATTTATTGTTTTGTGTGACTATCCTCGGCGACATGACGCCGGGGAATAGTCTGCAGTTTTTTTTAAATACAGCCTGCACAGCAGGCGATTTCTAGATTTTTTCCGGAAAAAATCTACCAAACATCAAACCTATACCAAAACCTATATAAACTCATCACAACTTGTACCAAAACACAATACAATATAACGGATCAACGCAATACAAATACATCACAACTTGTACCAAAACCAAAACTTAATAAAGCTAAATCATCCAAAATCCGAATAAGTCTACAAAACGTTGCTTCCTAGTCATAAACGGGGCTTACAAGTCAATATTCAACATGATAGGATAGGGAAACAAGTGTTTACAGGTCGCCAAGATGAATATAAAGTAAAAATGTAGCATACTAACCAATATATAACACAACTAACTATCGCCATCGCCATCCTCATCCTCGTCTTCCTGATCGTCTGCACTCTCCTCGTCATCCCCGCACCCGCCGCTCCCGCCACTCCCGCTGGCACCAGCCGACTCAAACTGTGAAAATGCATCAGAGAACTTGGAGTTACTTTTAAAAAGACTCATCATGAAGTCCACCTTTTTGTGTAGGCTCTCAAGCGTGCTTTCATTCATGGGCCTACTTGGGCCGGCTGTGACCCGTGCTGGCAATACCCTACCGACACCGGGAATGTGCCCTCACTGCTTACCCCTTCTAGCCAAGCGATTGATCTCATCATCGGTGTAGGTGCCTGTAGCCTCCAGCCTTCTTATCTCCTCCTATGTAGTGACAAAAACACAAGATAGTTAATATATTAGTCGGGTTGCTACATTATTTCTCAATAATTCATTAAAGTGTGTGTTTTGAAACAAAACTTACGTATATAAGGCGGTCCTCATCCCGAGTGAATACCCCGTTAACAGTGTGTGCGATGAAGAACGTGTCAATCAGCGACGGGTACTCCTGGGTGGCTGAGCTCTGCCTTTGTACATACACACGCATATAAGATGAAACAAATTAAAAATGACAAATCACAACACACCAAAGCGTATAATCAGATATATATGTATATATGTATGTAAAATAATTATAATGTTTATTACCATCTCATCTCGAAGGCGAGCAAGCGACCGGGATCCCTGTCGAGATATGACCGTGCTCTTTGCCCGGTTTTGCCGATTTTGAGCGGCTCGGGCAATGTTCCTGGGATCATTCCAAAACTGAATATACTTATCCCACTCTTCCGCCGTAATGCCCTCGGGACGTGCCCGCCTGATCTTCTCCACATTGTAACTCCCGGTCTCGGTGTCTATAACCCAATGCTGGGCCTTGAAAGCAGCCTTGTTGGTATTGTACGCTTTTTGCAAGTGCTGCTGGATGCCGGCGTTGATCTCTGTCCAGTCGGGGGATTCCATGTGCGGCCTCAGATCAAACTGGGTCTGCAATCATATACAACAAAACGAAGACAGAGTTAGAGATATAATTTATATATTTATTTAAATTTGTTTATTTATTTATATGATATAAATAAATAAACGAATTTAGATAAATATACACAATTAAATAAATGAACACGATAATGAAATAAACATAAAAGGATAACTGACCCCAATATCTGTAATGAGCGCCGCCTTCCGCTCCTTCGGGACCTTCAGCCAAGAAGGGTAGTACAAAGGCACACCCCTAATGACCTCCCCGATGTAGCTAGACCAATGAGCCGCATGGTCACCGAGAGGCATAAGGGTTTGTTTGTCACGCAGCTCAAACCGGATCGGGACGGGGCCTTTTTTATCCGTGATTTCCTTTAAGGAGAGGTTCCGGGTCTTGTCGCGGGTATTCAGCCTGCCCGCTGCCCTGCCGCCCAAATTGGGCTTTCGTTTGCCTTTGCCTGCAAAATCAAATGAGTGATAAAGTCATAAAAATTCAAGGCAAGCAAGTTCAATATATGTATCAAATTTATGCTTGTATTACAATAATCCAGAAATTCGTACATCGGTTAGCAAAGCAACCCATGCAACCGTTGGGTACATGGTGTGGAGGGGGACGATCCTCACCGCCACCGTCACTGCCGTGGGACCGGGCAACATCGTACAAGTACAATTAGCATAACATATAGAAATTCATGAACAAAATAATATAAGCATGCACACATCCAAATACATACATATCCAAATAAATATACACATTTAAACAATTCACAACAATTTCATTCATTCATTCAAATATATAAGTGTCTTTTGCAAGTTACAACTCAAGATCAATCTTAATTATAGCTTATTTCAACTTATTTCAGCATATATGAGCTTATTGTATTAATAACCACCCCGGAGACATGTCAAACTATAAACATACATAATTTTAACGCAATTCACCTAATAATAACTATAAACTAACAAAATTTAAACAATAAACATTCCCCGGCAACATGTCACCCGGGATACCAAAAGGAAAAACAAAATTATAACATACCTTCAGTGATATCGGCTCGTTGTCGGCTCGGCTGTGGACTCGGTCGGCTGTGGACTCGGCTCGGCCCGGATGTGACTCGGCTACCAACTGCCAAACAAAAAAAAATTAACACATTTGTATAATTAACACCAAATTATACCAAACCTTATCATAATTTAAAAAATTAAAACAAAAATTACAATGGTGGACTCGACGAAAATTACAAGAGTTCACCACCAACAATTATAGGGTTAGAAAAAGAAGTATAAGAATTATCATTTAGAGGGTTTAGAAAAGAATTATGGTTTAGAGGAGGAGGAGGTGCTCGTGTGCTCGTGTAACCGCCGGTGGGGGTGGTGAAGGAGGTGGTGGTGGTGATGGAGGTGGTGGTGGTGCTCGAATTGTTTGTGATGGTAGATTTTG